>CM067320.1:40559847-40727409 GCA_034231615.1 Meghimatium bilineatum | reverse complement strand
ACTATGATAAAGATACAAACCAGTCAGGTTACCTAGATCCGAATGTATGTATCATGAGTTTGTGGTACACGTGTGTCTAGATGTGTGAAACAGTATGTGTATCTTAAAGAAAAAGTTTGCTTGACTGTTACATGTGTCAAACATCATATTTGTATGTGTGTGCTGAACAGAATGTGCTGTAAGCTTGGGCTTGTGCGTTAAACTAGGATCAAATCAAATCAATTTAAAAAACCCATAACCCTTCAGGGTTGTAGGGGTAGCACATTGGATGTTTCAGCACACAGAGTCCTCCAGCGAATTCTATCCTCAGCGATGCGAATGACTGTGGAAATATCTAGCCCTGTCCATTCCTTGATGTTGTCTGTCCATGTCTTTATTTGTCCTCCTCTGCTTCTTTCACCCTCGAAAGTTCCCTGCAGTATTGTTTTTGACAAGGAATCGTGCCCTGCATACATGTACGAACCATGTTAGTTTTCGTCGTTTCACTATTGAAAGCAATGGCTCCTGGACACCTGCACACATCTCTACTTTATTTCTTACGTACATATTGGTCTTATGTTCCCTATAGGAAATTCGTAGAATTCTTCTGTATCATTTATACTCGAAAGCCTGTAATCTTCTCTCCATGTCCGCAGTGAGTGTCCAACTCTCACAACCATACAACACAACAGGATATATTCCGCTGTAATTCGTGTAAATCATAGAGAACCTTAGTGTGTGTATATTTGGAACTAAGCATGTCGTAGGCGTGTGTGCTTGTGTGACACAGTAATTGTTTTAGTTATGTGTGTGAAATAAGCCTGTTGCAGATGTGTGTGTGTGCACGAAACAAACCGATGTAGTTTTGTATGCATAAAATATAGCCTGAAGTAGTATTGTGTGTGAAACATCCTGCTGTAGCCGTGTGTGTAAGTCTTGATGTAGTCTTGTTTTTTACACGCCGCGCGTGTGTGTGTGTAAGTGTGTGTGTGTGTGTGTGTTTTTTGTGTAGCAGCAGCAGCAGAGGTTGTAGTTTTGTGTGTATATGTACCAGATCCTGCTGCAGTTCCTGTGTGAAAACCAAGGCTTGATGTATACTTGTATGTATGAATCAGCCTATGCAGTCTTGTGTGCTTGAAACAGTCTGCTGTTTGTGTGTGTGTATGTGAAACAGACACTGCTGTAGTATGTGTGTGTGCAAAAGAGATTTCTGTAATATTCTGTGTTTGTGAAATTCAACTTTCTATACTTCTGTGTGCATGCGCATGCGCACGTGAATGTATGTGTGAGTGTGTGTGTGTGTGTGTGATATGAATAGTGTTGTCTTGTGTGTGCGTGTGTGAAACAAACTGTGTTAACATGTGTGTGACGTGTCCGTGTAATGTGTGTGTGTGTATGAAACAGAACCTGTTTTTGCTTTTTTTAATGTGAAACACTCTTGTGTGTGGTAAAAAAAACAACAGCATATCATATTGTGTGTGTTAACAACAACACATTTTTAAAAAATGTATGTGAAACAGCATGATGTTTTATTTTATGTGCATGAAACAACATGATTTAGTCTTATGTGAATTAAAGAACTGGTCTAATACGCATCACTAAAACAAGAAAATGCACATGATTTTTTTTAATGATTCTGGTCGCTTACCAAGTTTTACCTGCTGCTCCCCTTAGCCCACTGCCGTGTCTTTCGGGTCCCCGCCATTGAAGCCGTTGTTGAACAATTCGATCCTTCGCCTTTCTCCACCGACGCCCCTGTGTACTGATGGGAGAAATATTCTCCTTAAGAGAAGACTATGCAGTGTATCAGCCAGTCAGGGCTTTTGCCCTGGGTTGGCGCTGCAGTACACATGCTGACATGAGGAGTCATACGTGAGCTGGATAGGAGTGGAGGAACCAAATATTATCCAGGCCGTCCTTCTCCGAGAATGTCACTGCCTCTCACCGTGAGGTAAAATGTCTTGCACATCCAATCCCACACCACCCCTTTCACATTAATATGTTTATAGACGCCAACTTTAGTCAACTAAAATGTATCATGTTTCAAGTCATGTTTAGTGTGGTTTTTTAATTCCTATAATACATTTGTATACTATTCTAAGGTATTGTCAAGCAATGTTGACTAGTAATTTTTGTGCCAAATGACAAAGATGTATGTAACAATTTGTTCTCCTGCAGGCATGGCTAGATGGAACACGATGTTTTTCACAAGCTGACATGATAAAACAGTATGCACACTGCATTGCTGACAATTTGAGGAAATACAACATCAATAATGTCTCCATTTACTTTGACATTTGGATGTCACTGAATCATCGCTTTTATCAAAGGTACCAGATTGTAGATATTAGTTGTGCATTTTAGCAGACTTAAATGTATTGCTAATGTATCAAGTGAATATAATTATAGAAAAATGATGTACTGATTACTCTTCCTTCTGTAGCACAACTCTTGGAACAGACTTACACTATTCTTTTAATATGCTGGTTAATGTAGCATTAACAATAATAATATATTTAATAACTTATGTATATATATATATATAATATATTTATATATATATATATATATATATAATATATATATATATATATATATATATATATATATATATATTAATGGTCAGAGGAACTTAGGGAATTACAATGAAATCATGAAAACAGTCATAGACATGTGCAATAAGCAAGTTATCGAAAGTGATAATGCAATTACTCTAGAATATCTTACAGGCACACTGAAAAGATCAAGAAACACAGCGCCATAGCCCGATGGCCTTAGGTACGACGGTCTCAGAGGCACGTCAGACGAGGACCTTAAGGAGCTGCAATGTTCTAACAAGAGCCTAGCTAATGACACAAGCAACGAAGTCTGGTTATGTAGCTATTTAATCCAACTACCCAAGCCTGGCAAGAGTCATGCGATGATACAGGGATTCAGACTCATAACCGTGAAGAATACGATCGGCAAGTTGTTAGAAAAGATTGTTGCATTCAAATTGTCCCTAAATCTAGAGAGGAATAACAGGCTGCCCTCAACTTTGGGAGACTAATGTCTATGTAAGCAGACGTGGCACAACGTCGCCGTATTCGCGCAAGAAGTGTTCGAAAGTTTTGACGAACGAATGGAGACATGCGCGGCTGCAATAGACTTGGAAGATGCTTATAACAGTTCCATTTGATTTCTTGATGACCATAATGCTGCAACTCCAAGATAGTCCTTTCATTGTCAGGTGGAATATCTCAGCACATTTTCAGAGACAGGTTGTTCTTAAGTGTGGGAGGTAGTCTTCAGCACCAACAGTCATAAACCCGAGATTACCACAAGGGATCACTTATGTCCCCAGTATTATTTCATGTGTATACAATTCAAAGCTGTCGGATTACAGGACCGGGGAGAACTGTCCTATGCTGATGACATCTTGGTATATATGCAGGGTAGAGATAGAAATACGATCACCAGGAATTTGCAGAGGGAGCTTGATTGTATAGGGGATTGGTGCAGTAATTCGGTAGCTTTTGTTAATACATCAAAAGCATCGATAACATGGTTTTCCCTAAATAATCACATAGTAAACACGCCTACGCCATCTGTTACTTTGAGAGGGGATGTCCTTGAAAGAATCATCACAATTAAGTACTTGTGTTTAATATACTTAATGGTTATGTTGGACCGCAGTCTGAGTTGCAAAAATCATATTGACCAAATCATTGTAAAGGCTTATAAAGGTCTTGCGGCGATAAAAATTATGGCTGCTGCACAATGTGAATAGAGGCTGCTATTTCTGATGTATCACGGATTCGTGGTGGCGGTTGTAGAGTACGCACTGGCGATTCTATGACTGAGTCAGACTCAAACAGAAAGATTGGATAGAATCCAGAATAGGACAATGCGAATCATTTTGCGGTGTACGAGAGATACGTCGGCACGAGCTATGCGATACTTACTGAATTGTCCAATTACAGAGCAAAGAATACAAATCTGCAGGTCGCGGGACTACCTACAAATCACCCGCTGATAAAGAACATCCTCTACATCCTAAATTTTCAAATTCAAAGGCAGTCGACTTAAGAGAGGAAAATAGTGGATGGGGCGTGCAGAGGATATTATACAGAGTGTGTGCAGATTGAAATATATGCTACCTGGTGCGGAATGGAGTCGTGCGCCCATAGATTATCCGACAACCGCCAAAGTAATAATAACACTCAATAGAGAATGCAATGAATGGTGTCCGACAGTGGTAGAATCGGAGGTACTCGCTCTAATCGGTGAAAATTCCAGGGAGGGTGATATGATTGTATATACAGATTGTGAGACACATCAGAAGTGCCTGTGCCTTCACGGCTCAAAAGTGGGATGGGGGGAACCATCAGAGAGGAAAGTGGTGCATTCGCTCAGACGACAAGCTGCATGACAATGGAGATTTTGGCAGTAACAAAAAGTTTTGAATGGGTCTCCTCGCAGACTATATGCGAGCATGCCTGCATACTCAGTGACTAGATGAGCATGATTGTGAAAGTTCAGGCGGGATACATTCGGGAACAGTGGCTGAATGCAGTGAATATTCCTGGATGCGTAGAGTGGCTTTCATTTTTGTGCCGGGACATGCGGGAGTCCAGGTTAATGAGAGAGTAGATAGGTTTGCCTGGCACGCTGCTTCTACGGCTATTAGTAGAGCAATAGATCGAGCAGACATTTTTAACGCCCTGCGGGAAAACGCACGAGCAAATGATTGCATAAGTGACGATGACTCTTGTCCCATGACTAGAATAAAGGAATTTGGGTTGAAATGTGGTGTCGCTAGAAAGGAGCGGTTTCGTGGGCAAGAAAGAATGATGGACAATCAACTGCGTACTGCGACCGTCAGTCAACGTGTAATGACTGCTACACTTAAGGAGATATCTGAGCACCTATGGACTTCTCGGAGTGCAGCAACGATGATTCAATGACTGACTAACAAACTTTTAATATTCTTCTATTGCTTTGATTTCGAAATTCTTTAAATTTCTGTATTTTAGCGGTTTTCAGTTATTACGTTTCTTATTACGTTTCTATGTGTCTCTGCATATTTTAGAGCAAGACTAATCTTTCTATTGCATTGTATTCACTATTCTTCTTAATTGATTTGAGGCAGAATTATTGTAGCATTAACAGCATTATATTTAAGAGTCAAAGTTATAAAGCACGATGCACATATGTCATTTAAATTTAAAATAGTCTGTCCAAATGTGATTAAATTACAATTATTATAGTGAATATTATAACTCGTATCATCAGCTTGTCTATCAGAAGGATATTTTATTATATGTTAACATAGAACCCTTCGTCTTTCTACTAGAAGATGGTAGAGGTTAACAATCTCGCAGCAAATAATTGTCATTTGTTGGGAGATTGTTAAACTCTATCATCTTCTATTAGAAATACGTAGGGTTCTATTATCATCATCAATTGCCGTCTTGGCAACGAAGGTCGGCTATAACAGACCTCCAGTATCCCATGTTTCTTCTTTTGGAGGTGCACTCTGCTAGACTGTAACCTGTCCATTTTGTGATGTTGCTCACCCCCATATATCTCTGCTTACCTCATGCTCGCTTCCCTTTGACTTTACCCTCAAGTAAGGTCTTCAATATAGTGTTATGTCTTTTAATGTGTCCAAAATATTTTATTTGCTTGATCTTTATTTCTGTTAGTAATTCTTTCTTCATAGTGAGGGTTTTTAGAACCTCTGCGTCATCTCCTCTTGCCATAATGTTCTTCCTATTCATCTACATATCCACATCCCAAAGGCATCAATTCTGTCTTATAATTGTTTGTTTAGTGTCCATGTTTCTGAGCCATACATATAACAGATGTAGCATTTTATCATTTTCATTTTTAACTTGTTTGTAATTTGTTTAGATGTTACTATTTTCTTCATGTATTAATAGAGGTATTTTTAATCATTCCTATTCTCCTTTTAGCTTCTGTTTCACATCTGCCGTCATTTTTGAATATGTGTACAATATATTGATAATATTTAGCTTATTGTTGTTTCTCTTCATGTATGTTTATATTTATCCCTTTTTCTCTGTCTTTGCTGATTATCATGGTTTAAAAAAAATAATTATATAGTGCATACTCTTTACTTGATTTGACTTCATCTATTAGTCTTTTTAGTTCATGTTCATTGTCTGCTAAAAGAACAGTGTCATTTGCACATCTCATTCTGGATGATGTCACAAAGGATTCTTGACCTAGTGGAGTCTGACCTGCTGTAGCCGGTTCTGCACTGGCGCGTATATAGTCTGTGATATCAACAGGAATAAAGTTAATGTCATAAGACACAGTAATTGCGCTGTATATGAAAAATAGGGATATCTTTAATTGGGCGTTGTATTCGGTATTTTAATTCGGCACATTAATTCGGTACAGTTGTTGCTCGATCACAGTCGGTGAATAATTGACCCTGTAAGCGTGCCGCTGGTACCCGTAAACGATCACATACGGCCAGTAATTCACCATGTAAGGCCAAGAAATGTTAAAATTCCTGACGCGTCATGGTAATGCCGATTTGTGTAGGAAATATTACGTATGGCTCCATAAAGTACTTTCAAACATATAATAGAACATTGTCTCTGTAATTACTAATAGGTATTGCTTTCAAGACTTCATCGAAAAGTCTAACCATTTAAATTTAATGGACCGGTGTAGGACAAAATGTCTAGGTGATATTGACACCGAACGAAGAAATGTGTCCAAAAAAATGTCGTCATGATTATCTCTCTCAGACCAGTGGATTGTAAAGTGCACACGGAAGTAATATTTCATCACTTCTCACCCATACATGATCACTCTGCCAAATGGTTTACCGTCTATCTGATATTTTCCTTCCATTTCCATCTCTGCCTTCCTATCGTGTCACCTCTATCGTGTCACCTCTATATATCAATAAAATTTTCTATGTATGTTAATTTATTTAATATATTTCCTTTATAGAGTGATTTCAGTGTTTTCAATCTATGCATAGCTATAACTGACATCCAACCTACCTTGGTAGTCCACTCTGGTAGATTATAACCTGTCATATATGTGTATATTATTAACGTACGAGTATATTTATCAGTTTATGATAATCCATGCTAGAAATATAAGTATTATATATTACAAATGTAATAATCTCTGTGCGCGTAATAGGTGTGAAAAATAAGAAAGTTATTAAGGTGCGTAGTTGTTTTATTTCAGTTTTTCGGGACTGCTTATGTGACCAGTGAGAAATTTGGAATACGTGCCAATTTAAGATACAGATAGATATCCTAAATAAAATGTACCATATTGAATTATTTGCAAAATGTATACTTAATTAAATAATAACAATACATATATGCGCATAGTATTTATTTCAGTGTCGATAATACGATTTACACATCCAACATCATAGAACATAATATATGTGACATATCCTACTAAGCCGATGAAATAGGTTGTCTGCAATAGAAAAGATGTGTGTTATATAGTACACAGCGCGATAAGTCCTAGGCGCATGGAATGCCTTAGTAGCAAAGTTCATTTTAGTTGCTACTACGTTGATATCAGATTCATATATTCTCTCACACTGTTTTTTTAAAGCTCATAAAGGAGTGCATAGACTGCTGCCACGTGAAACCAAGTCATAATGTTATCTATATTAACTTGTGTTTTATGTATTCTTAAGTGTGCGAAGTAAACATTCTGCAACTTTGGATAGTGTAACTGTTCACACACCAGTCAACAGGTATCTACACACCACTCTGTTCACTCATGTTCACAGTGTCACCCGGTCAAGTTAGGCCCGATAGCTAAAATTATGTTGCAACATGGAGAGCAAACTTCTTCAAAAAAAGTCCCATTATATGTGTATTATATGTGACTTATCACATGAGTACAGTGCTACAGGCCTTCAGTCGGAAAACCTTTTTAGCAGGGGACGGAGAAACATCAAGTCATGTTTAACGACTATAGTGATAACTTGTATAGGAACAGGGGCGTCTTCAAATGTTATAGCCCCAAACTCGTCCTCCTTCAACTAATCTTCAAGCTAGCCTTCACGGGTTGATCAGCATGCAACAGCAACCACACCTCCTAAACCGTGTCGGCGTTTAAAATCAGGGAAGGTAGCAAATGTAATATGTGCCCATAGCCTCTGATGTATGGGCCCATGTCATGCCCAACATATAAAGTCTAGATGTGGCGAACTGCACAAAGGAGCTCAACTAACATGGGCCACTGGGCAGAAAGGCGTCAATCAGCTAGCGTCGTATAGCGTCAAGGAGCACGGTGAGACAGTAAGGCACCCTGGTGATCTTTTGCACCCGGCCACACACACTTAGTTGTCTTGACTCGTCTTGCCACTGAATCAATATGTGTAGGGACGAGAGAGTGAGGCTGACGCGCAACTCTCTCTCACTATAATAAATTTTCATCGTGCAAGTCATGGCTTTCATCATCATCTCATTAACCATCAAACAAGTCCTGCAGCAATGTGAAAGTGGTATGTGTGGATACACTGGCAGCCATAGTCACAAACCTGCACGTAGGCGGCTCAAACCATGTGTGTTCAAAGTGCGGCCCTTTTCAGGAAAGCACTCCTCACCTCCTTAGCCAGAGGAAGGGGCTAGAAATGGTGCCCTAAACATTGCCGCCTCACCATGACCCATGCAAGCATACCACGGCTGATCCAGATCCCTATTCAGAGGTATAAATAAACTTCACAAAAACAAGAAAAACGAGTCGAATTACAGTTGGCGCATGGAATGTGTGCACCCTACTGGGCCGCATGGAGGTCACCCGGCCAGAAAGACGAACCGCACTTGTAGCGAAAGAACTAACAAGGTACAAAATGACATCGCCTCCCTCAGCGAGATACGACTGTCTGAGGAGGGTGAACTTGTAGATCAATGTGCTGGTTATTCCTTCTTCTAAATTGACAGCAATAAAGAAGTGAAACGCGACGCTGGAGTTCGCTTCAATTCAATCCAGCCTACCCATAATGTTTGCTGGACCTCCAAATGGCATTAGTGAACTGCTTATGACTGTTCGCTTTCCACATTCTAAAAAACGGCATGCAACATTTGTTAGCGTACATGCCCCGACTATAACGAACCGCGATGAACAGTAAAAAAAGTTATATGATGGCTTGAAAAAAATCATACAGGAGACCCCCATATCCGACAAACTCATCATCTTTGGTGACCTCAACGCACAAGTGGTTTCGGACTGGGCATCCTGGAATGGTGTGCTGGAAAGTCATGACATTGGCAAATGCAATAGCAATGGACAGCAACTGCTCGAAAATGCGCATCACTTAACATACTCATCTCCAACACTGTCTTTCAACTACCTCACCGTAATAAGACTACATGGATGCACCCACCATCAAAACAGTGACATCAAATCGATTATATCATGGTGAGACAACGCGATAAGCAGGATTTGAGGGTTCACTAAATCCATATGTGGCGTCGACTGCTGGACGGACCACAGAATGCTAGTCTCCAACATGAATCTCCATACATTTCACCTCTGGTGACCACAAATAGCAAACACTCATAACGTCTCGACATCTCCAAATTGAAAGATCCACTTTATAAACAACTTCTGCGCAGCTCAATGCACACCAAAATGAACCATTGACAGCTTATCCTATACACATTAAAAAAAGCTGGGAAAATCTCCGTGACACTATATATTTATCTACAGAAGTAGTGGACGTTGCTGTTCGCAATCATCAAAACTTGTTTGACCAAAACGACGAACAGATCAAAGCTCTCCTGGGCAACAAGCACACTCAGTATAAAGCTTTTTTAATGACCCCACATCAACCAGCACAAAGACGCTGTTCGAAAACTCAAAGAAAAACGCGCAAAAAGAACTAAAGTGTATGCAAGACTCATGGTTTAGCACCAAAGCCAAAGAGATACAACATTATGCTCACAGCAATAATATGCAGACATTTTACTGAGCGTTACAAGCAATTTATGGCCCTCAGTCTTCAGGAACGTCTCCTCTTACAAATCTAAACGCAGATGGAAAGCATACCATCACTAACAGAAAGGAAATTCTCAAACGCTGGGTTGAACATTTTGAAAATGTACTAAACTGCCCCTCCAACATCAACGACGAAGCAATTATGCACATAACGCAAATACCAATCAATCATTCCTTATCGGAGCCTTGACGAGGTGGAGAAGGCAATCTCAAATTTATCCGTAGAAAAAGCGCCAGGCTCAGACTTTAGGATGCTACCATCATATATCTATACAAGAGAAAAGGAAATCGCCAAGCTTGCGACAACCACTGAGGCATATCCCTGCTCTCTATAGCAGGCAAGATCCTTGCTAGGGTCCTGTTAAACAGACTGCAAACCCATCTTGAAACAGGTCTCCTCCCAGAGAGCCAATGTGACTTCCGACAGGGCAGAGGTACTGTTGACATGATATTCACTGCCAGAAAACTACAGGATAAGTGTCGCAAACGGAATATTGGTCTCTACACAACCTCTGTCGACCTAACTAAGGCACTCTGTAAATCCTGAGGGACTGTGGAAGATCATGACCAAATTTGGATGTCAAGAAAAATTTACCAAATTGATTCGCCAATTTATGATGGTATGAGAGTCTATGTGCAAGATGACGGCGCATACTCAGACCCCTTTCCAGATAATGTTGCGATCTGGCTCCGACGCTCTTCTTCATGGCGTTCGCTGCCATGTTAAATGATGCCTTCTGGAATAAAAGTGCAGGAATTTGAACTGAAAGAGCACTATTCAATCTTAGTAGATTGAAGGCCATGACTACAGCTAAGACAGACTTGTTCACGACCTTTGTTCACGACCGATGTTCACCGACGATTGTGCACTAAACGCTACCAGTCTGAAAGACATGAAGGGCAACATAAACTTCTTTTCATTGGCGAGTGATGCGTTCGGTCTCAGCACCGCAAAGTCACCGCCCTATCACATACGTTCGGTGAACGCACCACTAGCATCGCGAAGACTGTAGTAATGTATCAACCAGCGCAAGGTGTCCCCTACACAGAAACAGTGATCACAGTAAAGGGACAACAACTTAATACGTCCAATAAGTTTGTATATATCGGCAGCACCCTATCGCAAACCTTGACAATTTACGAGTATGTTGCCCTGCGTATTGCTGGTGCCAGTGCAGCATTCGGTAGCCTTCGTGCCAACGTCTGGATCACGCTTGGTCTCAGTTCGACAACTAAGTTGGACGTGTACCGCGCAGTGGTTCTACCAACACTGCTTTATGCTGCGTCTTGCTCGGCTGTCTATGGGAGACACACTCGAGAGCTTAACTCTTTTTTCCCCTTCGGTGCCTACGAAACCTCATGGGAGTACGTTGGCAGGATCGAGTACCAGACACGGAAATCTTTCAAAAGTCCCGTTTACAGAGCATCCATGCCCTTATGACTAGGTTCCAACTTCGATGGAATGGCCACTTCGTACGTATGCCAGACAAGCGACTTCAAACGAGATTATTCTATGGGGAGTTGTGCAAATGTAAACGTTCAAGCAAATCGTAGAAGAGCGATTGAAGGATCACCTAAAAAACTATCCCAAACACTGCAGCATCTATCCTAGCTCATGTAAGTCTATAGCACTTGATCGCTCAGCCTGGCACACCAAGATCACTGCTGGCATCACGAAATTTGAAAAGATAGAATACTGCGGGCAATCTACAAGCGCAAGAAACTTGCAGACAAATCTGAAAATTTGGACAAATCAAAGAATTTTCCTACCCTGAACCTTCAGCACTCTTGCATGTACTACAATATAACTTTCCGTGCACGAATCGGACTCATCGGACATCTACCATCACATTAGACAATTACCATTTAATTATTTTTTTCCATCGCTTTTATTGTTTTTCATGCCATACTCATTTTCACTTGCGAAGGAGAAACATCATAATGTTATCCAGAAAAACTGTATTGAAAATTACTTTAAATGTATCGATAACTTGTTTTTCAGGAGATATTTTAGTGAATAACTCTAGATGTTCAGTTAACTAGTTGCTGCATGGTGATGGTGGTGTATGGAATTTTAGTGCTGCCCTGAGCTACACCTATAGGTTGTTGAACAAGCTCTAACTGTATGTGTGCCATTGAGTGTTAGGTACTCTAATATACTTTCTTGCCAGTTGATGAGTTCTTTGGATAAAACATGTCAGTGTTACCTTTGCGGATGACTTCAGTAAACGAGACTCAAATGCGGCTAGTGTGGGCCGGTTTTACAGGGTCTCACTATCTTACAAGACACGTGGACTTAGCTCATAGGGAGAAAAAACACGAGTGTCTTCTCTGAAGTAGGATGTTTAGTCCGGTGGATACGCCTAACCACCACATCAAATACGAACAGGTTCCACAATTGAGAATCACACATGCTGTAATACACCCACGACGGCATCACCCACGCCACGTGTTCCAAAAACTTGCCCTACAACAACTTTTTGGCCTACGACACTGACACTACATGATCCCGCGTCATTAACAACGTGAACAGCAACATTCTCTTCAGCATCAGCAAACGCACTTACTCGCCCCACCATCTCAGAGCGCTATAAAGTGGGACCTTCAACAGACTCTTCATGAATAAATTCACTCAAATAAGTTCGCGCAATCTCATAATAAATACAAACCCGACTTTCAACTGAAATTGATACGTACGCTACCTTACATCTGCCGTAAGACAGATCTATACAGGCAACTGTTGAGCCATTCGCACGCACATCACATCAACAAGCACATTTCTATGTTTACATTTTACCGTTATTCAGATAGAACAAATTCAAAACATTAGCAGTCACTCCTGAAGTCTATTTTTTTAATACCCAATTGACAAGATACGATATGTATATACAAGAGTCCCATGTGGAATCCTTTGTTTTATATTGCGTGTACTCCTGACGCTATGCTATCTCACAATCATTGAGCCCGTAATACAATGAATACAATGAATATTTAATCAGAAACAACCTTACTACTACTAATGCAGCAATGTGCATTTATGATAGTTTATGGAGACCTATTTATTTTAATATGCTACCTAAAATTCCACCATGATCTAATATTTTTGATCATGTTATCCTACATCTGTACTTGGAAGTATCTGTACTAATATTAAGATGTATACTAGAGCCAACGCAGACCAATACCATCCTGTCCTCTATTTAAACACAATAGTGGAAATAGCAAGGAAGGAAAGAAATATCACTATCTCCACCGATAATCGACATCTTAAACAGTTAAAAGAGTTCATGTACTTAGGAAGCATTATATCGAGTTAATGGAAACACTAGATATAAAACAGGCGCAAAAAAATCATACCAGATACAACATCATGTGATAAGTATCTATAATAACAAAAATATAAACATAGACACTGAAGTTGCATTGTACAAGACTATTATTATACCATCACTGTGCTACCAATGTCAAATCTGGACAACGACACCACAAGACAAAAGAAAATTAGTAACAGCAAAAATGGAGTGCCTACAAAATTAATTTTAGTTTTATTACGAGCTAGAATTATAAATTATGACCTTAGACAGATAACCAAAACAATACCATTATTAAAAAACATCAAACGACAACAGATTAAGTGGTTTTCACACACGTTAGTTAGTTAGTTCGTCGTTGGATCATAATCACTGCAAACTGGACACGTACATAGTTGCTCCGATATCTTCCTGAGATATCCGCCATTACACTTCTACTGACAGTACGGGTTCTATGCTGGTTGACCATCATTCTCCTGCGCCCTCCAAAATTTTCACTTCTAGCAACACTGCACTTCAAACCTTGATCTTGAATACTGACCATTAGTAAGGAATCATTATCCACACGTCTCACTCTCGCGTGAAGGAGCTCAAAACATCAGCTCCATCCATTGCCCTGTGCCACAATGGCACATGACGCCAATTGATCTGCTCTTGCATTGCATCGAGCAACCACATGTCTTTGCACGAAAATAAATGTAACCACTTTCAGCCTCGCATTTCTCAAGGTATCAATCCACTGTTCGCGAACGAGACCCACTTGTGCCTTCCTAATCATACTCATATAGTCTCTCAAGATGCAGACCTGCGTTACCTTCTGTGTGCATACGTACTCAAGTGCTCTGTTCACTGCCATAGTCTCCATGGTCATGCTACTCGTAGTAACCGCAAAACACCACTCTCCTCCCTGATCGTTTTATCTGCGCACTGAACTGTAAAGGCCAAAGCACTGCGAACTTGCCTAATCACAAATTAATCAGTGTATATAATCACATCCCCCTCTTTGGCATTCTCACTGACCAAAGCCTGCACTTCTTTCTCCACAGCTGTGGAACACCATTCTCTGCATTCCCTGCTAAGTGATATTACTACTCTCATAAATCTATGGGTAGACGTATCCATTCCGCAACTGCTGCCACAGCTTGCAATCTGCACACGCGTTGTATAACATCCTCAGCAAGTCTGCTTCTTTTCTGTATTTCGGAATATAACGGGTTTTCCTTATCTGGATGTAACTGAAGGTACGCCTGTGGCCGGCAATACTGTAATATTTGCTCTGCTGTTACAGTCATGTACGTACCGCATAACTCTTGCCGATGTGTCTCGTGTGCACCCAAATATGATACGCATTGCTGTATTCTGAATTCTGGATTCTATTAAGTCTTTCGATCTGAGTTTGGCTAAGAGTCATAATTTCCAGCGCATATTCCAGCATAGCCACCACCACCACCACCACCAAACTATCTCTATCTGTCTATTCGCTAAACACTCTTTTGCCTTTCAGCGTCAGGGGTAGAAGAGTTCTCTAGAGATGACCCTCGTGTGTGCTGCGTATATTGTGGAATTTTTCGCCTCTTTTATTTCGGTGGTCCATCGTTTTCGGGGTTGGCCTCTAGGTCTGCCTTCACTGTATCTGTGTAACAAAGCTTGCTGTGGTATGCTGTCTGGTAGTAGTCTTCTGACGTGTGCAAACCATTTTATCACCACCAAACCATGGTATAAAAGAAATAACAACTTCTACTCACACTGAGCAGCAGCCATAACCTTCATTACCACTAAGCCTTTGCCTGGACTTATGATAGCGTGGTCACACACGTCCAGACTACCAACACATAGAATGCAACAAATAGTCATAAGAACAGAAACGACGTAAATGACTATGTAAAGCCAGAGGAAGACCATGTAAAAGTTGACCTACAGAAATAGAAGAGATACGGGAACAGGCCTACAAACAGTACATCTCCAGAGAGCTCTTACGCCGCGAGGCACAAAAGAGTCACATCGTATAGATAGATAGATAACACAAAAACCAACCCAGATCACATCAGGTGTTACTTATTGTAATCAGTATGTGATGTTTATTATAATGTATTAGATTGTGTCCATCTATTCAAACAACTCTATAGTGAAGTTTATCCCAACAAAACACCAGGGGTGGACATTAACCATTATCGTCCGAAATTATACAAGCTACAGGAGATTATGGCATCAAATGATTACACAGAATATTAAACGCAGCATGGGCACAACAAAGAACATCTACAGATTGGCAGCAAGCAATAATCATACCGCTATGGAAGAATAAAGGTAGTAAAAGAGAATGTACACAATATCGGGGCATCGCACTACTAAGCCATGTAGGCAAAATGTACGCCAAAATTATATAATCTAGACTAAGACCCATTATAGAACCACATCTATCCGACGAACAGATGGGATTTAGAAAAAAACAGAAACTGTACAGATGCAATTTTCATTCTCAGACAGATTGTGGAGAAAAACATAGAATACAATAAGAACATTTTTGTATCATTTGTAGACCAGGAGAAAACCTTCGATAGAGTAGATAGAAACGTTCAACGCACATACTGGCTAACTATGGAGTCAACAACGACCTTATTAAAGTATGTCAAAGCTAATATGTGAACTGTGAGAGTGTAATTCGAACGAGTAAAGGAAAATCAATACCATTTAAAGTCACATCGGAGTTAGGCAAGGATGCGTTTTATCACCACTCCTGTTCATTACATATTTCAATAACATTACGAAAAAAGTCAATAAGCAAAATGAAAATACCAAAGAACTACTCTTTGCCGACGATTAGGCTATAATAGCAAATGAAGAAACTGAACTTCAACGTCAGCTAACATCCATGGATATCGAGTGCAAGAACAACAACATGAAGATAAGCATAGATAAAACAGAAACCATGACAATAGAAAGGAATACATACAATCTAAATATATCAGTGGAAAATCAAGTCATTAAACACACCAACACCTTCAAATACTTAGGCGTAACATTCTCTTCAGATGGAAAGATGGACACCGAAATAGACATTCGTTGTAACAAAGCGAATCAAATACTGTGTCAATTATCCCCTTTATTGAAACACAAAATGCTACCAATGTCAACAAAAAAAACATCTTATCCAAAGTATCTTCATTCCAACCCTGTGCTACCAATGTCAAACATGGTCCTTAACAACAAAACATAAGAGACAACTGAATACAACAGAGATGAGATGTCTGAGAAAAGCCACAGGAGTGAGCAGAAGACACAGAATTAAAAACGATGTCATATGAGAAAAAGTGGGTGTCATATCAATTCTACAATACATACAAAACCAACAGATACAATGGTTTGGTCATCTGGAAAGAATGCATTGCGATTCATTAGTTTATAAAGCATATACGAAGAGAGGATAAGCAGAAAGAAGAGCCAAAGGTAGACCTAGAATACGCTGGATCGACAACATCAAAGAGACTACACGAACATCAAAGAGACTACACGAACATCAAATAACATTATCTGAAGCTGCCAGAAAAGCGAGAACAAGAACATTGTATGTTCCTCGACACCCGTAAAGGGTAAAAGATAAAGGAAAGAAGTGGAAGGAGAATGAGTCTATCCCAACTATGGAAAGCATGCAGCTCTTAGGCTTCATAAAGAGTGAATATTTACAACCGGATAGTGAAGAAGATGTAATGTATTTATATTTTATATAATGCAGATTAATGACAACCAAATTAATGTGCTAACTCTCAACATTATATTTCCAGAGTGATTGATCCCAAAATAGATATTATCACGGCAGAGTGGAGTCCCTTCTCAAGTACTACATGGATGCTGCCTCTGATGGCCGACTTATCCAACTGGAGAACAAAACTGGAGACGATGTATACTACATTAAGCAATGAAACGCATGCAGATGTTATATTTGTAGCAGATTTCCCAGGTAATAAAGAAAACAAACACATAGTTTATACTTAATCAGTTTGTGCCTGACCAGTCACAACAATGGTCATCTATAGAGGGTCTTAATGTTATTCCTTTGCAAATAAAGATGAGCATGGTAGAAAAGTCAATTATATTTGGTGCTTAAGAGTCAACTCATGGTTCATGAGTCAAATCTCGGCTTGGAGAGACATATTGCAAAGTTTGAACAGAATTGAAAGTCTTATTACAAATGAAAGCTATCTAGCACCTTTTGTTTTTGTTTCTTTGAATTGTCTTTAGTATTCTACACTAAGACCATCAACTGTGTACCAACTATAGAACAGTAGCACTAATTAGTCACGCCAGAAAAATACTACTGCAGATCATAATGAAAAGAATACAACGCATATTAGAAACAGAAATTCATTCATGAAATTCAAGCCGGTTTTCAAGCAGGAAGAGGAACATGAGACCACATATTCAACATGAGAAATATAATAGAGAAATGTAGAGAATACAGCTTAGATCTACATATGTTTGTTTCATAGACTACACCAAGGTGTTTGATTGTGTTAAATATCACCAGATGTGTCCATCATAGGATACATGGGCTTCTCCAAACATCTAATACATCTTATTGAAACACTATATCACGAACAGCAAGCAGCAGTAAGAGTAGAGTAAGAGAGAAACATATGAATGGGTCGCTGTTCAAAGTGGAGTGAGACAGGGGTGCACTCCCTTATCTTTTTAACAAGATTGATTTCATATGTTTTCATCCACATCCCCTAAATTTCCAACTACTCCCACATTCTCGAAATTGCTTATTAGTCGCCTCTATCTTTTCGTCCTTTTTCCCACATAGACATTACTTAGTTGGTGTGTGAGGTCTTTCTTCGCTTTTTTCCATCTTTTACGTGGGGATCTCCTTTGGTCTCAATGATCATCTATTAAATTGTAGCACTTTTGACATATATGTTCTTTACTCTATAAGAATTTCTGTCTGTCGATGGTGCGTAGTTATTGTGAACGCACCTAATTCATTATCTTCTATACGTGCCTTATTATTTGTTGTGTCTTGCGGTGAGAAAGACATTTACAAATAATCACATTTATGTTGTGATAGTTTTTTTTATTTTTTTGTTAGATTATTTGATAGATACTTTTTTAAATCAATTTTTTTTAAATTATGAGTTGCACGCTGATAAGTGTTCAAGTGAAAATCAGAAAAATTGTTTAGAGATCAATGTGAGGGCACTGCATCTTTGAGCCAATCTATTGGGAAACCATAGCTATTGATCACGTCTGTTATGACCAGATTATAGCAGTAATTAAAAACTTTCTTAATGTAGAATATATATATATATATATATATACACATACATACGCTTGGCTTGATATTTTCCTGACTGAACTTGAGTCTACGATTTCTCGGTTGACTCATGACATACAATGTTGTGCTAATGTTTTTTGTTTTTGTTTTACTTTCGTCCCTGGGACAGCGTGTTGAGGTAAAGAAATATTCTTTAAAATGTATATCAACAAGTTATTCAACCACACTTACAATATGGCTCTACAACATGGAGCTCACCATCAAACGATAGCTTAAAGAACTTGGATAGAGTACCAAATCAAGCACTTCGAATCATCACATGAGCAATTGGATTCACACCAATCATAGAAATGTAGAATACAGATGAAATACAGTCATAGAGAAACCCTGTCTCTCATCTTCACATTACAGAAAGATAGTGACATGGGCGATGCAAAGCTTGAGGAAAACCGCCAGGGTCACCAGGCTTGATAGATTACGAAATGAATATATCAATCTGGGAAAGAATAGGTATAATATCGTGTACAGATTACAATAGAAAGAGAACAGATCAAGTGGTTTGGCCACATTATGAGAATGCATCACGAAAAGTTTCCCGAACAGGCACATACCAAAATGAGATCAGGGTACAAAGGAAGAGGAAGACGTCAGGGACATCCTGAACAGAAACTGTCATAGCACAGCCGAGGCCCCACATCTGGCTTTAGAGCTCAAGCTCGAGCCCCAATCACCCCTACGCTTAATGGCAAGTGTGGATGACAAACCACCTTGGGAAAGACAGTCAGTGAGTGAAGATAAAATGAAATTACCCACCCCCCCCCATAGAGAATTACGCTTTCCCACCACAGCCACCAAATGAAAGACAGATTCAAAAGTTTTTCAGAAGGATGGCTTAAATTAAAATGCTTTATACACTAGGCCAAACTTTTACGTAGTCAGTTATCGGATCTTCCAGAGGTAGCAGTACCACTGATTTATATACAGTACATATCCCATTGAAAAATAGGTATGCCTACCATTAAAATAACAATAACAGGTGTGCATTGAGATTAGCAGCAGAATAGTTAACAGAAAAGGGTAGCAGATCTCATCTCAGCTTTCTCAATTACATTTATCCAAGTAATATATGGAGCAGAGTGTATACAGATGCAGTAGAGAATGCAGTAAGAAATGTAGGAAGTGGTGGATACATGGAGTATTCATATTGTACTGCTGATACTATATGTATACCAACAACATCTCAACGTCCCACAGACACCCTCTACAGTTGTCAATTCCGTAGAAGAACATTTTGTGCGCGCATTGGACTTGTTAGTCATTTAAAAACGCACTATTAACTTTATTATTTTTATTGCTTCTTGCTATTATTATTATGGTTGAGTTTTTCATCATCGTCGATTACGACGGACGAACATAATTATAATTATACCAACAAGGAATTACTGTAACAAATATTGACTTTGAAGTCGATGCTATTTGTGCAGCTGCAGATAAACTTTTAACGTCAGACAGGACCTCACACACACATTTGTAATACGTACAAATAAAAAATCACTAGAGGCACTACAACTCAATAAACTACCAGCCTTAAAATAGGTATTGCACATAGTGCAACACCAGTGTAGAAACATTATTGAGTGGATTCAATCTCACTGTGGAATTACAGGAAATTAAAGAGTTGATCAAGTAGCAAAGTAATGTTCTAGCATGCAACAACCTGATGTACCAATCAGCTATAACCACAATAAAATTATAATACAAAACGGTAGCCTAACTTACCTTGACAGGATTAATACCATTTACTAAACAGAGAAGAAGAGGTTATCATATTTGGACTAAGAACTTGAACATAATAGACTTAAACAGCCATATGTACACACACTTTACAATCGGAAGCAAAGTGTACATGTGGACAAACGAACCAAACTGCAGAGTATATCCTTCAAGAATGCGCATACTATGGCACAATAGTGTGCACATACTGGCCTTCTGATACACCCATCACTGGTATAAAACAAGAAATGGAACACATGTACAATTGCTTAAATAAACACTGTAGATATAGATATTATTAGCGAACGAATGAAGGAGAAGCAGACATTCGTTCTGGATATCACCCATGTGGCCGCCACGGATTAGGCCTCTATCTAGTGCAGGATCCGCTGCCTAGTTTCCAGGCACATCACAGGAGGCGACTAAGGAAAATTGCGGATAGGCTGACAACCTATTACCTGTGAAAAAGAACGTTGTCACATATTGAATCAAATCCTTACTTTTGTCTTCTATCAAATAATCAGAAACGGAAATGTATATGCCTTTTAATTTAAAATATATATATTAAATAGATTTAATACTTGATCCTTAGTGAATAATGGTGGCTAAATAATATTTAGGAGAACTTAATCAGCAACATAAATTGATAAATGATTGTCACGCAGAATACGTTATGCATGTTATGCTACAAAAAATTAATTTGCTTTAGATTACTTATGGTTAATGTATAATTCCAATTATATTAAAACTAAAGAATTAAATATTTAACACTAAAAGCACGTTTCATTATTGATAATGGTGTATTAATATGTTATTTTAATTTTGAAAACTATTTTGTAGCATTGGTGGATAAAAGGACCACCTTGCTCTAGTAGTAAGCATATGCTGAACAAGATGTGTTCTAAAAGAAAGATTTTCTTACAACAAAATATGGTCAATGTATAATTCCGATAATGTAGTAACAATAAATTAAATAATTAATACTAAAATACGTTTTTTATCATTATCCCGTTTCAAATGTTCATACTGGAAACAGTTCTGCAAAATATGTTCAGAATATGTTCATCCGGTGTTCTACCGTTGAGTCGAGCAGGACTTGACATCACTTGGACTTAGTTGGGTTGACGACCCGTAGCAAGAGAGACTTGTTCTCACCCTCGGAGGTGAACTGTAGCACTTAAGGCTTGGACCTGCCAGAAGTCAAAGTCCGGAGAGGACACAGCAAATAGTCTGTCCCTAGATAGAGTCTGAGATCGCAGTTTCCGAAAAGTGTTAGACGTACGAAATGCGATATCTGCAGATTTAGATAGGGTCTGGAACCACGGAGTGTTTGTAAAAGTTAGATTTATTTTATCGTATTTTGGACCACAGAGAAGAGAGACGGCTTGTGTCCATATTACAAGGTAGTGGCGTGAATTATCTGAGTATACAGATATAACCTAGCACAGACCGTCTTCGTAAAATATCATAGATATTCATTATTAACATTTAACGCTGAGAAAGGATCGAGTCTGTTGGTGTTCATTATATGAAATAGGATCTTATTGATGTCGCCATCTCTAATATTGCAAATAATAAAATAACTGTTGCTACGTGTAAAGTTATAACCAGGTCGAGTTTATATATATCCAGTTGTAAGCTGTGAAGAGTATGGATGTCATAGTCTTCAATGTTGTGACTTGTAAATAAACTATTGTGTTAAGCTAGAGTAGCCAGAGTTTAACCTTCTATGTTTATCATATCGAATGACTGTACTAATGTCAGTTGGGGGGCCAAACTTACACACCACAATTGCAAATGAACGGCTACAGATAGTGATACCTTTTGCTCACTATACGTCGGTATCAGTTACTGATACATTACGCGCCAAGAGAAAAAAAGCTATTGACATAGGAACATGAGTAGTACTATTAGAGCAACTCACCACATATATAGTTCCGATTATCCGGATAGTCTATATAGCCCATATAAGAAAAACTATCATCTGGAGAGGTTGTGCCATGCCGCGCCATCGCAAGATCACCGACCGATCGCGTGAAGTCACCAACAGAACGCGCAAGGTCACCGACCGGACGCGTGGTGTCACAGGTCAGGCGACTCCGGTTATCGGACCTTGGTACAACATGATACCACTGTTAGCACCCATGCCATCTCACCTTCAATACCAGGTTTCATACAAGATGTGATAATAGTTAATGTGTGTGTGTGAGGGGTGGGTGGCGTTATCCATTCATATTTTGGACATAGTATTACAGGGATCGTACTCGGTGTGTATGTGTGCACGTGCATGTGTGTGGGTATGCTAGAGATAAATTATCCACTGGTTTATCTGTTTCTGTTTAAAACTAGCATAGAAACACACAGTTTAACACGGTACAACGTGATACGACGGTAATACTGACGCGGGTTTCATTAATCAAACATGCCAACATGGCCTTATCTGTTTAGCTGTCATTTGCCGCTGATCGTACAAAGTTTTGTGCAAGTGTTCGAGAGAGTGGGAAGTTTAGTGCCTACCCTTATCAACACCTGCCGCCCGTTATTAAATCATCATTGAGATAATTTAATGACACATGACACGCCAGGCCCCGACCAGCCAGCAAAATTCCCAGCAACATAAATTAAGAAATAATAAATCCTATGTTTAATAGTTGGTAGTTGCTAATCGCTGTGAATTCTTTTCACGTGAAGAAATCTACATGGTAACGTTTGAATTCGTTGTATATATATAGGCTCTGACAACATAACAGTAGACATAATAAAAACTCTAAATTAATTTGGTGTAGATAATATCACAGAAATTTGCAATGACATATACGAAACAGGCCATATACCTAAAGACCTAACATCATCAATATTCATACCACTACCTAAGAAGCCCAGGGCTGTGGAGCGTACAGAATATAGAACAATAAGTCTAATGAGCCATCTAACTAAAATACTTCTCAAGATAATACATGAAAGAATTAAGAACAAGATAGACATGGAGGTCGGTGAAGAACAATTCGGTTTTAGGAAAAACAAAGGAACCAGAGAAGATATACTGAGTATCCGGCTAGTGATAGACAAATATATAGAAGACCAAAAAAGTATCTATATTTGCTTCATAGACTACAGCACGGCCTTTGACAGAGTCCAACATGAAAAATTAATCAAATGTCTTCAAGAAATAGGCATAGATGGAAAAGACATCTGGCTGATTAGAAATATATATTGGGAACAAACTGCATCAATAAGGTGTGAAAACAGCTACTCTCCATACATAGAAATAAGAAGAGGGGTAATACAAGGATGCATTGTATCACCAAGCCTATTTAATATTTACACAAGGAATATCTTTAAAAATATAGAAGAAATACCAGGACTCAAGATCAATGGGAAAATAATAAACAACATTAGATATGCAGATGACAGTGTTCTTTTAGTTGAAAGTGAACATGAACTACAAAGACTACTAGATCAAGTCAATAAATCAAGTAATGAATATGGACTGGATATAAACATTCAAAAAACAAAAACCATGATAATCAGCAAAGACACAGAAGAACAGGAGGTAAACATAAACATACAGGGAGAGAAACTACAACAAGTAAAACAGTATCAATATCTTGGACACATAGTCACAAATGATAGCAGATGTGAAACAGAAGTTAAAAGGAGAATAGGAATGGCTAAAAGTACCTTCAATAACATGAGGAAATTATTAATATCTAAACAAATTACAAACAAGTTAAAAATGAGAATTATAAAATGCTACATCTATTCCATATTAATGTATGGCTCAGAAACATGGACACTAAATAAACAATTAGAAGACAAAATTGATGCCTTTGAGATGTGGGTATAAAGAAGAATATGGAGAACATCATGGAAATAGAAGAAAACAAATAAAGAGGTGCTAAAGACACTTGATATGAAGAAAGAACTACTAAGAGAAATAAAGATCAAGCACATAAAATACTTTGGACACATTTAAAGACATGACACCCTATTGAAGACCTTACTTGAGGGTAAAGTCAAAGGGAAGCGAGCAAGAGGTAGGCAGAGATACAAGTGGGAGAGTAACATTACACGATGGACAGGTTACAGTCTAGCAGAGTGCACCACCAAGACAAGAGACAGGAGATGTTGGAGATACGTTGCAGCCAACCTTCGTTGCGGAGACGGCACTTGATGATGATATATATATATATATATATATATATATATATATATATATATATATATATATATATATATATATATATATTATGAAACTGTGTTTTATTTTAACTAGATATATTGCACCCAAGAAAGCGCTACGAATTTGAGCATAATAACACCTGACACCTATTAACAACTGCTAAGTAGGTAATTAAATTTCACGAACCAGACGCATCATATCACCAGGGGAGATAACACAATTTTAACACGGGGAACATTTTTACCAGTTATTCATTTAATTATTATTAGTATTACAGGAGTAAATTATGGCATTTATGCAGTTGGATCAGGTTAATATACCTCATATAACAGAAATATTCTCAGTATATTCTCAGTAGCTTCTATCACATTCTTTCCATGTTTAATTTATTCTTAGTATGTTCTCACTAAGGTCTGCAACTATGTTCTAAGTCCACGCTTTAGCCATGGTCGCCTGGTGGTGTCTGTTTGATCTTTAACTGTTATACCATATATATATATATCATCAGCATGTTCTAACTAGCATCTAATATGGTCTACTTTGACCCAATATATTCTTAGTACATTATCTCTACTCTCTTCAACTATGTTCTCAAGCGATGCTTCAATTATGTTCTTTCTGTGATTTAAGCTATTTTTCTCTACAAACAGGTTTTTTAATAGCATATTTCCAAAGCGAAGATGGCATGTTTAGCAGTTTTCTAAATTTGCAGGCATAAGAAACCACATTTCACCATTTTCGCTTTACCGCTATTTTATATTTGACAAAATTTCATTAGTGGAACACTAACATTTATCACATTTCACAAATAAGCCATTGTCTTTTAGCACTTGTAGAAATGATCAAAGGCAATATTTGTCGTTTTTCTATTCTTACAGGCGCGCATTTCTCGACTTTTATGTAATAGTAGGGGTAATATTATCATATTTTTATATGGCACTCTGCATTTTTTATCAGATTTCTAAATTAACAATTCATACGAAACCAGATTTCAGCTAACAGCATAGCGCATTTGACAATCTTTTTATATGTTTAACTCATCATTTATCATTTTCTCACAACTAGACTAGTCGCCTTTACTGATTTTTAAAATGTTTTATTAGTTTTTTAAATTTGCATACCATACGAAACCACATCACCCGCCTTTTACACTAAAACATAATCCATTCAGCACTTTACACAACAATTGTTTTGTAAAAATACAACACAGACATCAACTTGAAAACAACTCGACATCCATACTCTTCTGATATGAAATTTTAGTTCAAATATACAACCCTTAAATGTTTTTTACTACAATAAGACAGTGAAAAATTTCACTCTTCTTGAGTCCTTAATAGAGACCTTGTCAAGCTACCTCTATTGATGACAGTATTAGGGAAACAGTCAGATGTGTCTGGTTTGTTATCGTGGGGGTGCCTTTGAGTTTGTCAAAAGCTGTTACATTGGAGAATACACTAAAACAGTGCACTTTCTTACTAACAACAAAAAGCATTTGGTATATTTTCATTTGTGGTACTTCGTCAGATTTCACTTTTCACAAGTAGGTACAATTTTTAAACACTTTTCAATATGATCAAATACACTATTTGTTGCTTTTTCAATTTTTACATGTGCCCATTTCACTATATTTATGTACTAACAGGGTTGAAATTACCAGATTTCCATATGACAAACATCATGTTTGATCAATTCTATAAACTAGAGTATCCTAAGAAACCACATTTAAACACTGTCACACTAACGTCATAATGCATTTGACAAGTTTTTTTATTTGTGGATCGTCGCCAGTTATCACTTTTTACAACTGGGCAATATGGCTTTAGCACTTTTCTATACGGCAAACTACATGTTTTATCAGTTCTATAAACTATCATCACACACAAAACCACATTGCAGCACTTTCTCACTAACAAGAAATTGCATTTGACAATATTTTTTTTTAATTTGTAAACGTCAGTTATCACTTTTCACAAAAAGACTAATGCTTTTAGCTTTTTTCTATAGTACAAGCTGCGTGTTTTATAAGATTTCTAAATCATCAGGCCATACGAAAGCCCATTTCAGCACTTTCTCTCTAACGGTATAATACATTTGCCCTTTATTATTTCTGGAAGTTCATTATGTATCCTTTGGCACATAGACAAACTACTTTTATCACTTTCCGATATGCTTAAAGACACTATTTGGTTCTTGGCTGTACTTAAAGGTGAGCATAGCACTACATTTATGTGCCCACATTGGTTAAATTGCCAAATATTCATACAGCAAACTTAATGTTTCATAACTTTTCTAAATTAGCATATCACACGGAACAATTTTTCAATACTTTCGCACTAACCCCATAAAGTATTCGACAAGTTCGTATCAGTGGAACGACATCATTTATTATAAAACCCGACCACTTCTTTTAGCACTTTTCGATATTATCAAAGACACTATTTGCCTCTATTTTATACTTTCACAAGTACTTTTTAATATTTTCCCCTACTAACTTCATACATCATTTAACATGTTTTTATTTGTGGAAAATTTATCACTTCCCACAGCTAATCATGTGAACGTTTGCTTCTGTTTATCGAATGACATTTTATTACTTTTCGCAGCAGCTAAAACTACTTTCATCACTTTTCGATATGATCAAAGTCACGGTTGCTGTTCTCTACTAACATGGGCACATTTAATTACTTTTGTCAAACAATATGACTCATATCACCATATGGCCATAAATCAAACGTCATGTCTTATCGATTTTCTACCTACCAGGATTCATATTGACATGTTTCCATGTATCAGACTGGTTGTTTTATCAGGTTTGTAAATTATCAGGTCATATCAACTCATATTGCAGCACTCTCTCAATAATTTTCATACACCATTTGATATGCTTTCTTTTATGAACTCCCAGCGTTTACTGATTTTAACTAGTCAACACACTTTTATGAATTGTCCATATGATTAATGCTAGTGGTTGACTCTTTTCTATAATAATAGCGGTACAGAACAATACTTTTCCCTAACACCAGGAACCCTGTCCCCATATTGCCATAGGTTAAATTTCATGTTTATTCGT
The DNA here is from genome assembly GCA_034231615.1 of Meghimatium bilineatum. Lineage (NCBI taxonomy): Eukaryota > Metazoa > Mollusca > Gastropoda > Stylommatophora > Philomycidae > Meghimatium > Meghimatium bilineatum. Next base: position 40,699,819 of record CM067320.1, on the reverse strand, counting down.
TTTCTAAGTTAACGTGCCATACCAAAGCATATTCCAACACTTTCTCACTAACATCACATACCCATTTGATATAGTTTTGTTGCCGCGCAGCATTTATCGTTTTGCACAACACATCAAACACCTTTTAGCACTTTTTCATATGTCCAAACGCACACGTTTTATCATTTGTATACTTACAGGGCCCTGTTTTACTATTTTTCTCTACAACCAGACTGCATATTGACACATCACCATGTAGCAATTTTTGTAATAGTAGTGTAATTGTAATAAACTACCGTACCGTCTTGTAGCATTTAACACCAAATTTAATCACCTTAATAAACCACTGCAGCCACTCTATTTCTCAAGCAATCAATCAATAATTAAAACCCTAGACAGATGAGAAAAGCTATAACTCCAATGCCCGTGCCATAGCCACGTGCATTATTATCATTGTTTATGATGCACTTATGATCATACCATGCATTTGATGAGATGCAGTCAAATATAACAATCGCAAAAAAACTATGTATTTTCAGGATGACCTGTGGTTTCTTTACATAACGAAGAGGATCAAAGGGTGACCTGTGGTTTCTTCACATAACGAAGAGAATCAAAGGGTGACACATCTTTGCCATTCTCATCGTGCGTCAATATAACGGCCTTTCGTGTTTATGGGCTGCCATATTTATCTCCTCTTGCCGTCTCCCTCTGACGTCCTTTCTGACGTCATCCTTTTCTACGCACGATATCAATCTCTTCACAGACTCTTTATGCCTTTCTAAAAGCTGGACAAAGTGCCAGAACACTCTAGTGCATTTCCTCCCTCTCTACTTTTTCAAAATTTTTATTTACTTATAAAAAAATATATATTCTCTAAAAAAATAATGACTATGTATCCTCCCCATATGTAGAAAAAAAAGCATATGCATAGTATAACTAGGCTAGTTAATTCCTGGCTCTCGCGAGAACCCTTCGTGCTAGTGTCAAGGCTTCTTCTTTAGCGTACGCTATGATCATTGCCCCAATCGTCTTTGTTTCGGTATCTCCACCTGTGGGAGTACTCATGCTGTCGGCACTATTGTCTGGCGCGTCTCCGGCAGTCCTCTTCACTGAGGCTGGTGCCGACGTTTCTTCGTTGGCTGTGCACTTTAGCCGTCTGCTCGCGGTCGCGGTTCGAGTATTTTGAAAAAACGCGTCATCTGTGTCATCTACTGTGGCTGTGGGATGTGAAGCTCTGTCCGTTGAGGCCTCAATAACTTCGTCTTGTTTTATTTCCATGGCGTCGTCCTCTTCGGATTCGTAGCCTGGTCCCGCCTTCTCGTTTCCTGTGTCACCATTTTTCGTCTACTTTCATTCGCTTATCTGTGCTGTGCTCTGTAACTTCTTCTTGTTGGCTTACGGCCACATACTCGTTTCTGAGGTAGTGAGAATGTTGCCGGCGTCTGCTGTGCGCTCATGCTGTCTATTCGCTACCTTATTTATCGGTTTCCTCCTTGCCGCCTGTAATTATTTAGTCTCCATATGCTCTTTATTGTCCTCGCTGAACCATATTACGTTTGGGTCTGCCATGATCGCATATAGGTTTGTCTCGCCTGATTTTGGACTGCGGAGATCCTGTGGGAGAGAGTTACAACTTCTCTCTCCCCTGGCTTTCTACCCCTCTTATTTTGAGACCTCTTTTCCTGGTTACGAGTTGGTCTACTGAAATCTTGTGGACGAGTACCATCACTTCTCTCCCTCCCAGGCTTACTAAAGTCGGTAAGAGACCTTATGTCCTGGCTATGGGTCTCTCTCACAGTCATCAGCCCGTATCACTTTATCGTCTCGTCGCTTATCATGATAGCTTTCCTTTTCTCGGTCCTTGAAAGTCATTTATCCTCTATCTGTTTATAATGGACAAGGTAGTTTGCACGACATTAGCCGCAACACCATTTTAGAATTATCTCATCAATGTCAGGTTGTTGGTTTATCGTCATTTCTTTCCTCAACCGTTTAAGTGTATCATTTTTGTTTTCTCAACAATCCCTTAAGCGTGATATCTCAGCACTCTTTGCGTCTACTAGTTCTAGACCGTATCTGTAATCCTTCATAATTTGGTCGTACTCTACTTTGGTGTCTCGTAATTCTTCTCTTGACTTCAACAATTTCTGTTCCACTGTGAGGCGTTTCTCTACTTCTATGTCTCTCTGTCCTAACCCCTGAGATAACTCTTGCCGTAACTACACCATTTGTCGTGTCACGTCGACTAGCTCTCTATCTTTCTCCTCTATCTTCGTGGAGTTGGCCTTGCGCTGGGCCAACTCTGCCTGAAGTGTTTAGACTTTCTCTTCCCTGACTTTTAGTCTCTGTCTTAATTGTTTGGACCGTTTCTCTGTCGCCTCTACGTTTGTGCTGATTTATGTCATGCAAGAGACCTCCCTAGTCTCCATAGGACTAAATGATGCGGTCATCATGCCATAATCTTTATTGTCACTTGGAATCGTCTCAGTTCCTATCTCTCAATTCTATGTGTCGGTTCCTACACAAGCCTTTTTAGGCTCTAACCTGATTCTGTTGTTCACCTTGAGGGCGTGCATCATATTTTCATTTCTTTCGGCTCTGTCCGCTAACGGCGCCCTCCTTCCTTACGCGTTTTGATATGTGCTTCCCTGTTTCTTTATTTTGTTGTAATCCTGCAGTACAGTGCGTGGTTTCTTCTTTCATACTCTATCGATTGCAACCCCTTTTTGATCACGAATAAACTCTGCATTTTTCAAACATCTATCTCGTCCAGCCTTGCTAATAAAGTCCACAAAAGCAAAACGTCTCCTACGGCCATTCCTGTCTTGGGGTAGGAATATTTTCGCCACGTGATCGAAGAAGTTCAAGTATATCAACCTCTCTCGATTCACACCGGGGTTTAGCCCACCAATGAATATTCGTTTTTTGGTTGGACTGATATGTTTGTTTCTCAACTTGTCCTGAGACTTGTAGCAATTTCGGGCATAATGTCCCTTCCGACGACAGTTGGAACAAATAATATTCCTAACATTCTTCTGCTTCTTCTTGTATTTGTAAACTTTCCAACTACGCGTGCTTGGGCCTCCAATTGTTTCTTTAACATGCGTTTGTTCTATTTCTTCTATCCAACACCCTCCTCCTCTAGCGCTACCCTCTGCTTCTCTGTCTGCACTAATGTTGTTATTTACTTTGTTCTGTCTCTGCTTCTGCTGCTCTGTCTGAAAATTTCGCCACCATGTCTGTCCCACCAAACAGGCTAGTATGTGTGTCCATCCTGTTCACATGCACCAGTGTAATAGTAATCAACAACCGTAACGCCGTGTAACATTTCACACTAAATTTAATCACCTTAATAAACCAATGCAGCCACTCAATGTTAATACATTGCAACAAGAATTGAATGCAATTTACAATATGGTACGACTGTTTCTTCTTATAACAATATGTTGCATATCATGAATTTACGTTTACTGTCACAACTTCATGTTCTCTCAGTGTTCGGCGTTAGCATACCAAAATACATCTAATTGCTGCAGTTTTTTTACTAATGTCATACATCATTTGAGTACCTCTGATATATCCACGCATCCCTGTCTACAGCTATAATTATTACTATATGTAATTATATTTTAAACGTAAATTGTAACTATATTCGTAGACTGAAGCATACAGCAATATATAATAACCGTACTACTTTACACGGTTTACATTATCATGTTTGTAATTTATTTAGATGATAGTATGTTTCATCCCATTGAAAATAACCATTTTCGGTCGCTATGCTCTCGCTGTGGGTTCTCTACTCGTTTCAACTAAGCTATCAGAGTATTCTCATGATTCTAACATACTCTCACTAGAGTTGTCGTAACTTTATCTATATTCGTTTGCTCCAACCAATTTTCTAAATTCCGACTTGGGCTAAGTGGTAGGAAAAACCAATCAAGGCGACGCGACATTACAAAACAACTTTTCAAACGATTAAACCAATATGATACTTATATGTCACATTAATAGAAAAAAAATAATAATAAAAGCACACCCAGCTCGTTGTATTTTATCTGTATTTGTGTATGTGAGACAATACAAATACAAATTTGATAATCCACATCAAGTCTAATGATGTTTTTTCGCTGCCCTCCATGCACGGAGCCCGTACAGGCCCAAGATGAAAGGTTCCCCTGCTGCTGTACAGGCCCAAGATGGAAGATCCCCTGCTGCTGTGCAAGCCCAAGATAAAAGGTCCCACTGCTGCTGTCTATGTTACGCTGGCTCCTTTGTTAGACGGGGAGCGAAAAAACATCAACACACTTGATGTGAATTATGAAATGTGTATAGTCACACATACATACAGAAAAAAAATATAACAAGCTTGGTGTGCTTTTATTATTATTTTTTTTATTATTGTGACAAATAAGTACAATATTGGTTTGAACATTCGACAAGTTGTTTTGTAATGTTGCATCGCCTTCTTTGCTTTTAACTACCACTTAGCCCAAATCAGAATTTAGGTTATTGGTTGGAGCAAACGAATATAGATAAAGTTACGACAACTCTTGTGAGAGTGTTAAAATCACGAGAATACTCTGATAGCTTAGTTGAAACCAGTAGAGAAACCACAGCGAGATCACAGCGACCATAAAATTGTTAGGAAAACATACTATCATCTAAATAAATTACAAACACGATAATGTAAACCGTGTAAAGTAGTACGGTTATTATATATTTCTGTTTGCTTCAGTCTGCGAATATTTTTAAAGTTTACGTTTGAAATATAATTACATATAGTAGCAATAATAGCTGTAGATAGAGCAGCGTGGATATATCAGAGGTACACAAATGATGTATGACATTAGTAGAAATAACTGCTGCAATGTGAGGTCTTTTAGCGAACAGTTAACGCCGAAAACTGATAGAACATGAACTTTTCTACATGGGGATATGTCAATATGCAGCCTGGTGGTAGAGAAAATTAGCGAAACAGTGCCCTGTAAGTATACACAAGATAAAATGTGTGCGTTTGGACAAATGGAAAAGTACTAAAATGTGTTTTCTGGGTTGTGTAAAACGATAAACGTTGCTGAGCAACAAAACTATATCAAATGGGTATGCGATGTTAGTGAGAAAATATTAGAATATGCTTTGGTATGGCGCACTAACTTAGAAAACGAATAAACATGAAATTTAACCTATGGCCATATGGGGACAGGGTTCCTGGTGTTAGGGAAAAAGTATTGTTCTGTTCCCCTATTATTATAGAAAAGAGTCAACCTCTGGCATTATTCATATGGACAATTCATAAACGTGTGTTGACTAGTTAAAATCAGTAAACGCTGGGAGTTCATAAAAGAAAGCATATCAAATGGTGTATGAAAATTATTGAGAGAGTGCTGCAATATGAGTTGATATGACCTGATAATTTACAAACCTGATAAAACAACCAGTCTGATACATGGAAACATTTCAATATGAACCCTGGTAGGTAGAAAATCGATAACACATGTTAGATATATGGCCATATGGTGATATGAGTCATGTTGTTTGACAAAAGTAATTAAATGTGCCTCTGTTAGTAGAGAACAGCTACAACCCGTGACTTTGATCATATCGAAAAGTGATGGAAGCGGAATTAATAGCTGCGAAAAGCAATAAAAAAGTCATTCGATAAACATAAGCCCATAACAATGAGATATGAAGTTAGTGAGAAAGTGCTGTAATGAGTTTTTGTGTGCTCTGATAATTTATAAAACCGATAAAACATGAAGTTTGGCATATGTAAACATGATAACATAAGCCATAATGGTAGAGCAAAGTAACGAAATGTACACATGTACGTAGAGAAAAACAACAACACATGACTTTGCTCATATGAAAAACGGCTAAAATTGGCATGACTAGCAGTGGAAATTGAGAAATGTTCCACAAATAAAAACATGTCAAATGATGTATAAAGTTAGTAGGGGGAAATATTGAAATGTACCCGTGAAAGTATAGAATAGAGGCAAATAGTGTCTTTGATCATATCGAAAAGTTCTAAAAGCAGTTGGTCAAGTTGAATGATAAATGATGTCGTTCCGTTGATAAGAACTTGTCGAATACTTTATGGCGTTAGTGCGAAAGTATTGAAAAATTGTTTCGTGTGGTATGCAAATTTAGACAAGTGATGAAACATTTAAGTTTGCTGTATGAATATTTGGCAATTTAACCACTATGGGCACATACATGTTGTGCTATGCTCACCTGTAATTATAGACAAGAACCAAATAGTGTCTTTAAGCATATCGGAAAGTTGTAAAAGTAATTTGTCTATTTCTGAAAAGTGATAAATTAATGAATGTCCACACAAAAAACAGGGCAAATGTATTATACCGTTAGAGAGAAAGTGCTGAAATGGGCTTTCGTATGGTCTGATAATTGTAAATCTGATAAAACACGCAGTTTGTCGTATGGAAAGTGCTTAAAGCGTTGTGCCTAGTTGTGAAATCTGATTACTGATGAAGGTTCACAAATTTAGAAGAACACATTGTCAAATGCACTCTCTTGTTAGTGAGAAAGTGCTGCAATGTGGTTTCGAGTGTGATGATAATTTATAGAACTGATAAAACATGTAGTTTGCCGTATCGAAAAGTGTTTAAAGCAGGTTGCCTAGTTGAGAAAGGTGATAACTAACGACGATTTACAAATAAAAAACTTGTCAATTGCATTATGATGTTAGTGCGAATGTGTTGAAATGTAGTTTCTTGTGATATGCTAGTTTATAGAATTTATCAAACATGATGTTTGCCATATGGAAATATGGTAATTTGAACCCTGTTGGTGCATAAATATAGTGAAATGGGCACCTGTAAAAATTGAAAAAGCAACAAATAGTTTTTTTGATCATATTGAGAAGTGTTAAAATAGTTTTCGTGTTGTGAAAAGTGATATCTGACGATGTACCACAAATTAAAACATACAAATTGCTTTATGTTATCAGTAAGAAAGTGCACTGTTGCTAGTATATTCTCCGATGCAATAGGTGTTGACAAACTTAAAGGCACGACCACGATAGCGTGGTGAAAAACCTGACTTTGATTCCCCTAAACTGTCATCATCAGAGGTAGCCTGACAGGGCCTCTATTAAGGACTCAAGAAGAGTGACATCATGTGACACAAAAAATTTTTCACCGTCTTATTGTAGTCAAAAATGAAATATTTAAGGGATGTAATGTATTTTAACATGGTCATGTACTCATAAATAAAGTATGTATTATATATCAGAAGAGTATGGTTGGCAGGTTTTTTCTGGTTTGTGTCTGTTTTGTATAAAAAATGTTGTGTTAAGTGTTTTGTCTTACTGTGCTCCCTGCCGGGAACATTTTTTTCAAGTTCAGTCGAGCCGGGGATATCAGCCTTGGCTATTGACAGCAAATATATGCAGCAGATTTAGATAGGGGATATCATCACGGGATATTAGCATGCGATATTAGCACAGGATATTAGCACGGGATATCAGCATGGGATTTTGACAGCCTCTATGTATGACAAGTGTTGGTATTGTATATTTACAATAGTGATAAGTGATTATGTTTCATAAACGGTAGCTTGGCAAAATGATGTATGAAGTTAGTTAGAAGTATCGGCATGTTTTTTTCGTGTAAGGTAATAATTTAGATTATGGATGAGACAAGCAGTTTACCACATCAAAATAAGGTCATTGGAAACTTGTTTTGTGTCTAAATGTTGTGAAATGTACAACTGTAAGTATAGTACAGAGACACATATTGTCTTTGATGACACCGAAAAGTGCTACCACCAGCTTGCCTAGTTGTGAAAAAGTGATAAATGATAAAGTCCCACAGATAAAGCATATCAAAATGTGTTATGTTGTTAGTGCAAACGTATTCAAGCGTGGTTTTGTATGGTACGATAACTTAGACATCTGATACAACGTAACGAAAATCACTAAAGTGGTTTTACCGAGTTGTCAGAAACGGCTAAATTTCGGAGGTACAAATATTAAAACATGACAAATGCATTATGTTGTTAGTGGGAACAAATTGAAATGTGGTTTCATATGGCTAATAATTTAAAACACTGATATAGAATGACTTTTTGTATATGGAAATGTGATAAAAGCGGTTTTCCTAACTGAAAAGTTATAAAATATGCAGTTTATTATATGGAGATATGTAATATGAGCCCTGTTATTACATGCACATAAGAAAATGTGCCTTTGCAAATCTAGAGCAGCGTAAAATATGGAATATGCTTATTCCAAAAACTATGAAAAGCCGCTTCTCTAGCTGTGAAAAGCGATAAATGGTTTGTTTTAGTGTAAAGGGCGGGTGATGTGGTTTTGTATAATAAGACAATTTAGAAAACTAATAAAACATATCCAAAATCAGTAAAAGCGTTGTGTCTAGTTGTGAAAAAAACAATAAATGATAAGTCTACTCAAATGCACTATGTTATATGTTAGAAAGTACCAAAATGTGGTTTTGTATGACTTGTTAATTAAGAAATCTGATAAAAAGGACACAGTGTAATATGAAAATATGATGATTTTACCCCTATTGATATAACAAAGTTGTGAAATGCACGATTGTAAGAATAGAAAAGTGACAAATAGTGTCTTTGATCATATCGAAAATTGCTACGACCAATGTGTCTAGTTGTGAAATGTGATACATTTTAGTATTCACGAATAAAAAATTGTCAAATACACGATAGCGGTAAAGCGAAAGTGGTGAAATGTGGTTTTGTATGGCATGCTAATTTAGATAACTGATAAACATGCCATTTTCGCTATGGAATTATGCTAATAAGAAAACTACTTGTTAGAGAAAATTAATTTAAAATATAGAGAGAACATAATTGAAGCAGCGTCTGAGAACATAGTTGAAGAATCTAGCGATAATATACTAAGAATATATTGGGCCAAAGTAGACCACGTTAGAAGCTAGTGAAAACATGCTGATATTATGGTAGAACATCGTTGAAGATCAAGCAGAGACCACCAGGCGACCATGACTGAGAATATAGTTGCAGACACTAGTGAGGACATACTAAGAATATATTAAACATGGTAAAATGTGATAGAAGTTAGTGCGATTATACTGAGAGTATTTTTGTTATATGTGGCATATTAACCTGACCTGCCAGAACCATGCTTTAATTTTCTCCTGTAATACTAATAATAATTTCATGAGTAACTGGCAAAATGTTCCCCGTTTTAAAAATTGTGTTATCTCCCCTTGGTGATAATATGCGTCGTATCCGTGAAATTTAATTACCTCATTATCAGTTGTTAATGGGTGTCAGATGTTGTTTCTGCTTAAATTGATAGCGCTTTTTTGGGTGCAATATAGCTAGTTAGAACATATATATCGACACAACTAATCCAAATGTTACGATATGGATTTCTCCAAGGTAACAGCATTCCCAGGGATCAGCAACAACCAACTATTAAACATAGGACTTATTATCTCTTAATTGATGTTTCAGAAAATTTTATGGCTGCTCTAGGCCTGGCGTGTCAGGTGTCATTAATTTATCTCAATGCTGATTTGATAACGGTCGGCGGGTGTTTATAAGGGGAGGGAATATACTTCCCGCTCTCTTGAACACGTGTACGAAACTGTGTACGATCAACGGTGAATGACGTTTGAACAGATAAAGCCATTTTGGCATGTATGCGTCAGTATTACCCGTCGTATCACGTTGTACCTGTTCAACTGTGCGTTTCTAGGCTAGTTTCAACAAGGCACACATAAACCAGTGGAAACTTTATATCTAGCACACCCGCGCATATGCACGTACACACATACACACCCAGTACCACCCCTGCAATACTATGCTAAAAATATAAATCGATAATAACACCTACCCCTCACACACACCCAGACACATATGTACTTTTATCACATCTTTCATGACACTTGTGATTGATGGTGAGATGGCATGAGTGCTAACCGTGATATCATGTTGTACCAATGTCCGATGAAAGAAGTCATCTTGCCGGTGACACTACGCGTCCAATCGGTGACCTTGAGCGTCCGGTCGGTAACCTTACGCGGTCGGTCAGTAATCGCACAATGGCGCGGTATGGCACGACCTTTGTACGACCTTTCTGGGTGATATTTTTTATATGGGCTATATAGACTATCCGGATAATCGAGACTCTCTAAATAATGAGTTTCTCGTATAAGACTACTAACCTGGTCCTGACACGAGAGAACAGAATCTCTTTGTTCTGATGTATCTAATTAACCCTACAATACTATACCTGATACACTACTTTGTCTTTACTGGTACAAGGAGCACATATAACTATAAACTTGTCTCGAGTTAAGAGAACGTGTAGTTCCGATTTACTTTAAACGTTTTCTTTAAACGAGGTGCTTTAACGATTTCTTTTATACATTTTATTTGCAGTTGGCGCTGCCCTCTGGCGCAGTGCTGCCCTGTCATTGTGCTTAGAATGTTGGGTTAGCGTTGGAGCTGATGGTGTCGGAGATATTGTCTGTTTCTTATGCAGTCAAATCTCTTTCCATCTGCTACCTCCGCATTCACGGACACGATCCCCACACGTTTTGGCCAGAATCAGTACGAACTGCTGATTTTCTGTTTCTAGTGTGCACCACGAGGAGGTACTTTTAGAATCTTGGTTTTCTGCTAACCCAGGTCCAACGAGATCAGTACGATCCCTTTCCACCACTTTTCCCAGTCTGCTGTGTCTTGTCATCAGACGAAGTATGTTGACCAGTCCCGGCTGATTTAGACAGTTGTAGGCATCTTTTTTAATGCGTTTTGTTTCTTCATATCTGATAGTTTGCATAGCTCTATTCTTTTCTTGTTGTGAGACTCCTATTTATTCCTACATACACTGCCCCCGCCCTCTCTTTGGCTAACCCATCGGCCCGCTCATTTCCAAGGGCACTGAAGCATCACGATTGGTACACTGGTACCCGCAAATGTACAGTTCTCCTGTTTTTATTGCTGAGTTATTTAGTTTGCCGCTTAGGTGTTGTAGTTTACCGCACTTGAGAGCCTTCAGAAGAGATAGTGCATGTGTGAAGATCACCACGTTTTGACATTCAGAGATAATGTCTAGCAATTTTTTTTTATTATCTAGTGTCAAGTATTGCTTGAACCAATAACTGCTTCAAGCAAGCAAAAGACATTAATTGTTGATTGATTATTTCATTTGCATTATGATTAAGCATTCTTTAAGTTCCTTATCTAACTTAGATGTTGAGAAACTCATGTAACTATTTGAATCTGGACTGCAGGAATGTACTTAGAGAATTATGTTCAACCTGACTTTGGAAACACAACCATAACTGTTCTGTCCGGTAAGGTCATGATAGAGTTTACTGATGAGAATAAAAATATCACCCTTGGTCCTGACCAATCACTACAGGTATGTTTAAACTGTGTTTAGACATGTCATTGAATATAGACTCATTAATTTTAACTATAGAGAATGTTAATTATATCTATCTATTCGCTGAAAACCATGGTTTCCTTTCGGCGTCAGGGGTAGAAGAGTTTTTTTGGAGACGGCCCTATTGTATACTGAGTATATTGTTGAATGTCGTCTCTTTTATTTCAGTGGTCCATCTTTTTCGTGGTCGGCCTCTAAGTCTGCCTTCGCTGTATCTGTGTAGCATAGCTTGCTGTGGTATGCTGTCTGATAGTAGTCAGCTGATGTGTGCAAACCATTTGATCTGTTGTCTCTTGATGTATTTTAAGACTGGGGTGGTGCCGGTTGTTTGTCGGATATCCTCATCCTGTCCCTTAACGATATCTCTAGGTTTCTGCGTAAGCACTCCATTTTAGCTGTCCTAAGTTTACGTTTGTCTTGCGCTGTCGTTGTCCATGTTTAGCTTGGTAGCACAGCGTTGGCATAATAATCGTTTTGAATAGTGTTATTTTGGTGTTTAAATCTACGTATTTGTTTCTGAAGATTGGTGCTATTTGCCTAAGTCTTGCTATGCTTTACTACATCTATTGTGTATTTCTTAGCTGCTCTTACCGTCTGTTGTTATATTACTTCCTAGGTATGTGAATTATGTCTACACAATATATATATATATATTGGTGTTTCTTTCTGTTCTTCCTATCTTCATTGCTTCAGTCTTTTCTATATTTATCTTCATGTTAAAGGTTTGATGTAATATAAATGTTAATTGTAATTTGACATTTCTGGAAATTATTAGGTATATAGTTATGTATATACATAGAGTTATATATATATATATATATATATATATATATATATATATATATATATATATATATATATATATATATATATATATATATATATATATATATATATATATACAGTTATATATTTTACAGATCACAACAAATAAAGCTCTTTGTTTCAAACAAAAGCCCTTTAGCAATCACAGTGCGCATGTTTGACAAATTGAACTATTGACGCAGAAAAGAAGGCAGTCATGCGATGTGAAGCCTATAGAAAGACAATGCCTATTTTTATGTCATTAAAACAATAATTAATCTGGTCAACATATTTTTACAAATGTTATGTTACTAAAATGATATTAGTCATTTCTTATCAATTTTGAAGTGCTGAGCACGAATATGAGTCAAATTTCAAAGTTGGCTCTAGTTTTTTTTGTGTGTTGTAATCTGCAAAAATAATTGTTTACATGACGAATTGAATACGGATAGTAATAATGCAACGGTTAATACCTTTAATAAAAAAGTCATGGACTACTCCTTAGATTTTTTCGGTTCTATCTTGTACAGCTGTTTGGGAACATCACTGGTCAAGCAATAGTCAGCCAGCATTGTAGTTGATCATTTTGACTGTTATCTTTGTTCCATTGTTGATATATCTTGATGAAAACGTTCGTCATGTTAATCATAACCATGCCACAATTCTCAGGAAAGCAATTCAGATTGTAGTGAAGGAATTGGATCTTTAGAAACATATTTCAGACAAGTATCGGATACTTCATCAGCATGTCTTATGATAGTTCCTTGTAGTTTTCTGTCTTAACATTACCTAAAACGTTTTTAGGCACTAGGCGAAAAGTACGTCATGCTTGTTTCGCATCATCCTGCAGAAGTTTTTGAACTGGTCATCTTTTAAGAGCTTTCTAATCTGAGAACACACAAACACTCCCTCTTAGCATCACTGAGTCGCGGGAATTTTTCATGCAGGTATCGGAAAGCTGGTCACTCCACGGCTTTCACGAAAAACTAGTTTGATATGAAGAGGTGGTAGCAGGATTTTGTGAGATTCAACCAGAGCTGGGTGCTGGATATTCTTCTCTCCAACTAATGCATTTTATCTGAAAATCCATTACTTCTACAAGCATTTCCCGTGCTCAGCTAAAAAAAATCGCACTCACATAAAAAGCACATGTATTTTGTATATCGTCCCTGCTGAAGTTCCATTAAAGGGCAACTACCTTCACATTACCATATATGTGCCAGCTGTACTTGTTATACCCGACGTAATTCAGTATCTGTTTTAAGTTATCGTATGTCTCTACTACGTAGACAGCATGCGCTACTGGAATAGATTAAGGAGGCCATTCACAGCATTATTCGCAACGACCATTTGCCATATGTCTTGTTGATGGACAAAGGAAAAGGTAAACAAAAGAGAGCTAGCTAAAGTTAAGTACTTCCATTATGATCGCAACGGGTCGTCCATCGTAAGCAGAAATAAGAAGAAAAACGTAGGGCACGCGCCAACAGGGAACGTGTGTGGAATCAGTTGCAGAGTGGTAAAAAGCAAGGAATAAAGTGACCGCACAATCAGATATTGTTTTGCACTTAGTACAGACCAAAGACGACAGGTTTCAACAGTTTAAAGATAGCGCCAAATCTGCAAAGGAAAAAACGGTTGTCATGAGAATGCAAACTAATAGTTACTAAAACTGTTCTAGCATCTGCATAAATCAATGAACGACCCAAGGAAGAGTATAACAATCCCCAATTTACAAAGCACAGACTTAGTATGGCAGAAGACAGATGAGAATAAGGGTGCAGCACTGCTGTCTCATAATACGGCACAGATTGGTCAGAGGAACTTAGGGAATTACAATGAATTTATGGAAACAGTCACAGAGATGTGCAACAAGCTAATTATGGAAAGCGATAATGCAATTACTCTTGACGATCTTACAGGCACACTGAAAAGATCAAGAAACACAGCACGATAACCTGATGGCATTTAGGTGCGACGATCTCAAAGGTAGGTCAGACGAGGACCTTAATTAAGGATCTGACAATGTTGTTGAACAAGAGCCTAGCGAATGGCACGGGAGAAGATTACTGGTTGCATAGTTACTAAATCCCACTACCCAAGCCTGGTAAGAGTCAAGCAAAGATACAGAGTTTCAGGCTCATAACCATGCAGAATACGATCGGCAAGTTGTTAGAAAAGATTGTGTCGTTGAAATTGTCCCTACATCTAGAGAGCAAAACAGACTACCCTCAACGTTGGGAGGCTATAGGGCAAGAAAGCAGACTTGGCACAATGTCGCTGTATTCGCGCAAGAAGTATTCGAAAGGTTTGACGAACGAATGGAGACATGCGCGGTTGCAATAGATCTGGTAGTTGCTTATAACAGGTGCTCTGTGGATTCTTGATGACTATAATGCTGCAACTTCGAGGTGGTACTTTTTTTGTTAGGTGTATTATCTCGGCACTTTTTCAGAGACAGGTTGTTCTTAATTGTGGGAGTTGGTCTTCGGCATCAAGTCATATTTTATGACTACCCGGGACTACAACAAGGGTTACATCTGTCCCCAGTATTATTTAATGTGCATACAATTAAAATTACAGGGTGTCGGATTGCACCGGGAAGAATTATGTCCTATGCTGATAACGTCTTGGTATATAGGCAGGGCGGAGATAGTGAAACGATCGGCAGGAATTTGCAGAAGGAGCTTGGTCGTATAGGGAAGTGGTGCAATACTTCTGGTGTTTCTGTCAATCCATCAAAAGCATTGATAACATGGTTTCTCCCTAAATAGTCACATAACAAACACCTCCACGCCATCGGTTACTGAGAGAGGATGTCCTCGAGAGAACCAACCCAATGAAGTATTTGGGGGTTATATTGGACCGTAGTATAAGTTTCAAAGATCATGTTTACCACATCATTGTAACTTCCGTTACTGCGTGTTTTTTTGTGAAAAAAGTAGTTGATGGGATTCTATGGGTTGATGAGCTTTGCAAAAGCTTTCATTGTAAAGGCGTATAAAGGGCTTGCGGCGATGAAAATTATGATGCTGCTATTTTTGTTGTATCAGGGATTAATGGTGGTGGTGGTAGAGCACTCGCTGGCAATTCTGGCACTGAGTCAGACAAACAGAAAGATTGGATAGAATCTAGAATGATAAAGAACACACTCTACACCTTGGAATTCTCAAAGTGAAAGGCAGTCGACGTAAGAGTGGAAAGTCGTGGATGGGGCTCGCAGAGGATATTATACAGACTGTGTGCATATTGGAGGATGTGCTACCTGATTTGAAGTGGAATCGGGCGCCATTAGATTGTCTGACAAAGTAATAATAACAGTCAATAAGGAATGCAGGGAATGGTGTCCGGCAGTGGTGGAGTCAGACTCGTTCTGATTGTTGAGAATTCCAGGGAAGGTGATATGATTATTTATACAGAATGTCGGTTGTGTTCCTGGGCCTTCACGGCTCAAAGGTGGGCGAGACCATCAGAGATGAAAGTGGTACATTCGCTCAGACGACAAGCAGCATAACAAAGGAGATTTTTGCAGTATCCAATGCTTTGAAATGGGTCTGCTCGCAGACTATCTGCGAGCATGTCTGTATATTTAGTGACTCGATGAGCATGATTGTGAAAGTTCAGGCGGGATACATTTGGGAACAGTGACTGGATGCAGTGAAGAATTCCTGTATTCGTAAAGTGACTTTAATTTTTGTGCCGGGATATGCTGAAGTCCGGGGTAATGAGAATGCAGATAGGTTGGCCGCACACGCTGCTACTACGCCTGTTGGTGGAGTGATGGATCGGGCAGATATTTTTGAACGCCCTTCGGGAAAACGCACGAACAAATGACTATAAGTGACGATGATGTCTTGTTCCATGACTAGAATAAGTATGTTTTGTTTGAAATGTTGTGTCGCTAGAAAGGAGCGGTTTCGTAGGCAGGAAATAATTATGGTAAATCAACGGCGTACTGGGACCGTCAGTCAGTGTGTAATGGCGGCTACACTCAATGAGAAATCTGAGTACCTATGAACTTTCCCGTAGTGCAGTGACGATGATTCAACGATTAACTAAATATGAAAGACGTTTTCATTGTGCAAAAGCATATCCTTAAGACTAAGTTTCGACTAGTCTACAAATAGTCTTCATTCTTGTGGGTCGTGTGTTTTTCTAAGGCATTCATAAGACATTCAATATTGAAACAGAATACTAGATTACTTTGCTTTCTGAGGAAATGCTCCAACTACCGGTGGCGAATTCGATATGAGGTACATGTGACATCCTCTTCTAGGAGATTCCATTGTAAGAGTCTTGAACCGAGCTTTTCTGCCTTGTTCTGTAATAAGTCCAAACCAGGTCATTTTTTTCTGTGTAAAGTTTTGATGATGAACAGCAGTGAAAATCAGAATCACTGCACTCTGATGAATTAGGGGCAGTATGTGTCGTCTCACCCTTGTCCTCATCAGATGAATCGAGAGAATATTCTGCTGGAGGTTCTGGACTAGGAAGTCCCTCCATATGGAACTGGTCTCAATGCAGACGGAATGTTTCGGTAAACTATTATATTCTATTGCTTCGTTATTTCATTGGAAAGAAGAGGAATTAAGCAGAAGTAACAGTCAGTTATATCGTTGCTTGACTCTCTCCACACCATGGGGAAGGCAAACAGCAGTGGTCTTTTGCCATTCAACCAGTGTGAAAGCTGTGTTGTACATGTAGCATAATATATGTCGGTGCCCAAGGCTTCTCTTGATCAACAACCTTACATCCAAAATATAGATGACATGGTTTCTTCCCTTGAGTACTGAGACTTTTCTTCTGTTTGGCAAATGTCACTTCCCCATAGATATAGCAGAAATTGTCCACGAAATAAACACACTGTCGAGTCATTACTGTTCTGTATTGTACGTAAATGATTAACAGTTTTATGTAACAATAGCGTAAACTGTCTCACACATTCATACATATTTTAAATGCTCAGTCTTTTTGGCTGAGCTTTATATAGTACACTGTTGAGGTCAGCTTACTTTAGCAGCCGCCTAGTAGTAGTATTGCACTGCGTCAGAAAATGATGTAATCAACTCTGGATGATGTGTTCATGATCGCATTATGTAATGCGATGTAATATATAGCATATTACATAATGTGCTTATTAACAATGTCGCTGCAAACTTGACAAATTTACACGGTGAAATATTGAAATTGAACTAAATGGAATATCTTAATAAAGAGAGTCAATAAAAATTGCTTAGGGTTAAATTCATTGTTAGCATACCAAGATACTAACAAATTATAGCCTTTATATGTCAGTAACATTTTCAATGATGATCAGTGTTATTATTCATAAAGTATGTTTTAAATTACAATTTATACAACAACGGTGGATTTACCACTTCTATAGGTAATGTTTGTCAATTAAGAGTTCATATGTGCACTTATCCCAATTTCAATAAATCAATCAGAGTGTGGTAACCAACAGCTCCAGTTCGATGCTGATCTATCAGTCTCTTCGTATAATGACTTAAAAAATAGTTTATCAGTAATCCCCTACCTATCCTTATGTTTGGAAAGAAAATAACGAGACTTTCAGAAGGAAGCCTCATGACATAAGCAGACAGGAACTAGACGTAGTTGTCAGGAATTGTGCACTACAAGACTGTAACCTGTCAATTTTGTTATGTTACTCTCCTACTTGTATCTCTGCCTACCTGCTACTCGCTTCCCTTTGACTTTACTCTCAAGACATCATTTCGTCGATGCCATTTCACCAACGGGGACTACACGTTGACACTGTTTCGCCAATGCCATTTTGCAAATCCAATTTCACAGATAAATACTTTTAAATATAATAGCATGTATCTAATGTATAGACATAAATTTAATATAATTGTTGCTTTACACCATGCAAACAATTAGTCCTTTATCTTGTCACTAAGACCGTACATAGGGACAAGAGAGTGAGGTTAGTGACATTGCACAGCTAGTGGCATAGCATGGGTCAATGGCGCCCGGGGCGGAGTCATAATTGTCCGCCCTTGTGACATTAAAAAATATGTCAGTGATTGTGAAAGACTGGACGAAAATAAATTTACCGCCCTCCCGATGATGCCACCCAGATGGTCCGTAGCTCTGCCCTCCTCCTCGCTACGCCACTGTACACAGCTCTCCCTCACGGTAATCCTATTTTATTACGCAAGTCGTGGCATCACATTACCCTCTTTTTAATCTAAGATGTAAAGCATATACGCCTTATTGGTCACGGCCGGCCATATAGTGAGATAAGTGTCTTCCAAAGAGTGTGTTCTGTAACTCAACTGTGTGCAAGTAAACGTTCACGCAGAGGCCAGAAGAAACACTTTAAGGACTACTTAAAAAATATCTCAAGCACCAGCAGGATTGACCCAAGCTCTTGGTCAACCAAAATTCACGACCATCCAGCCTGACACATTCAGATCAGATCAGGTATTTACAATTTTAAAAAGGTAGAACACTGCAGGCTATTCAAAAACCGACAGACATTAGAGTTTGGACTATTTTCTCATTTTTTTTGCCAGTGTGAATAGAGTAGGGAAGCTGTCAGATGCTAATAAGAAGCATCTGTACCTATTGACACAGCAAGAGAAGATTTAAACATCTAGCGCATCCATATTTTAAGATGACATCAATATGCAGGAACGCTAAGGGCTGAAGAAACTAAAGCCAAGGAAGTCTCCTTGACCAGATAACATTTATAATGAAATGTTAACACACGTGGGCACAACAGGGAAAAAGACCCTCCTTAAACTAATAAATATGTCCTGGAGAAACGGACCACTGCCTAAATTCTGGAGAAATGCTCACATCTTTCCCATCTTGAAACGTAACACACTTCCAGATGAACTAAAAAGCTACCGCCCCATATCTCTAACATCATGTCTTGGGATTCTAGCAGAAAGAATGGTTAACATACGACTTTACTGGTTCCTCGAGAGCTCAAACATCATCTGCCATGAACAGGCTGGCTTCATAAAAGGCAGCTGCATAGAAGACCAACTATAGGTGGACAGAAAATTTATGATCGATTTAAGGAAAACAACATACTGTAGCCATCTTCTTTGACTTACAACATGTTTATGATCGAGCATGGAGAAAGAGCTTTTTCATGAAGATGATTGGGGTGGGAATTCGTAGAAACCTATATAACTTGATAAAATACTTCCTCATTGACAGAACAATCCAAAGATAAATGATGCAATTTCATTTTAAAAAGTTGTAGAGGAAGGCTTACCCCAAGGTTCTGCTGTCAGCTGACCCTCTTTTTCATTTACATTAATGACCTTGTCAAACATATTAAAGCCGAAAATGCCCTCTATGCTGATGACCTAACAATATGACATAGCCATGAAAATGTTGAAAGTACAGCCAAAAGACTAAATGGAGATTTAAGAAGGCTACACGAATATTGTCAAACATGTAAACTGAAAGTAAACTTTGAGAAAACTGCATATACCATCTTTACTCAAAGTCATAAAGTAGCCATAGAAAATATCAGTCTATGTTGAACACACATAAATGCCAAGAGAAGAACATACATATTTTCTTGAAATCACGCTTGATCGGCAGCTCACCCTCGAGACTCCAGAAGCAGCATGTAGAAGATATCAAAAATAAAGCATTTAAACGATTACAACTACCGTAAAAACTCACATGAACATCTTGGGGATCAGACAAGAATACCCTTAGAGAATTATATTTTGGGTACATACTTTCTGCTTTACAATACAACAGTGCACTCCTCAAAATATGTTCCAAGACAAATGTAGAATCTCTAGACACAGTGCAGACCAATGCTCTAAGTCTTATTATTGGAACAATGAGATCTACACCAACGGCTACATGTTAAATACGTAGAAATGTAGAACCCTTTGAGATGCGAACACATATGGCTGCAATGGAAGCTTATGAAAGAAACAAAAGAATGAACAAAGCTCATCCAAATAAACAACATGTAGAAAACTGGCAACCAAACCACAGATTAAAACAAAAGTTAGTCCTTAGCCATGTCAATGAAATAAAAGACAGCTATCACTTCCCAGACAAGAGACAAGAACTGCAAAGAATAGAAAAATATGTACTACCAAACGCAAGTTTTAAATTACCAGAAATCAAGACATAATTAAGAGATAATGCAAAGAAAAGTTCCGACCCAATAAGTATTATGAAAGCAACACAGACAACAATTGCCACCTACCCAGAACAATGGATCCATGTCTATATAGATGGATCTGCTTCTAAAGCCACGATCAAAGCAGGTTATGGTGTCTATATAGAATATCTAGACAAAACATCTGATGAGTTGTTTAATGCCTGTGGGGAGATATGTTCTACTTATGAAACTGAAATAACAGCACTAGAAGTTGCCTTGTACCACCTGAAGACCATATTTTATGCCTTTTCTTCAAAAGTCAAAAAACATTTTGGATTTTACAGATTCTATGTCTGCTCTTCAAGCACTAGAATGTGATGGAGATTGTAAACCTGAGCTAATTGAAATATATCACCATGTAAACCAGCTGCTTACATCTTATGAAGTCAGCATTGTTATGCAGTGGATTCCGGGCCACTCAAGCACACCTGGCAATGACAGAGCAGACTAGCAAAGGAGGGAGATAAACAAAAACAGCCATATCCACAAACAACGATGCACACAGTTAAAATGATGTAGAAATCTGTGAACAAAGAAAATTGGATGAGCAGATGGGTCATATGAAACAATGGGAGGGAAATCTATAAATATATGACCAGTCCAAATCGTAAAGACAACATCAATCTCCTGGGAAGGAAAGACCAGAGTATCATATACAGACTACGCACACATCATGTACAGCTTAACATTCTCATGAACAGAATACAACCACAACACACGAATCCCTATGAAACTGTTGACCACCACCTTTTTAAATGCCCAGCGCTGGATGACATCAGGAAAATGCTTCTCCCTCCACGGCCAGATAAATGGAACACACTATATGGGACAAAACAACAGCTCACAGAAACATGCATTTATCACACAATGGCATTGGGCATGAGCCAATGGATCGATGGATCAGCAACCAACCAAAAAACCAACTGTTTTCTCTTATTTCAAAACCTACATTGCTGCTCACATTACAACATATTTTTCAGAGGCCGGATTGAACTCATCAGCCATCAGAGGACTCACAAACAGTCAAACCAAACGATTCTATTTAAAGGCATGCGCGAAGTAGGAACACCACCATCACTAATTGTTATTATATATTTTCACAAGTGGATCATATTCGCTGTCAGCATGCAACAGCAACCACACCTCTTAAACCGCTTCGACGTATTAAATCAGTGAAGGCGGCAAATGGGACATGTGCCCATACACTGATGGTCAACGTCTGTATGGGCCTATGTCTGCCCAGCATGGAAAGTCGGGATGCGGTGGACTGTGCAAAGGAGTTCAACTAACATGGGCCACTGGGCTGAAAGGCGTCATTCAGCTAGCGTCGTAGAGCGTCAAAGAGCATATTGAAACAGTAAGGCACCCTGGTCATCTACTGCACTCCGATACACTCAGTCGTCTTGACTCATCTTGCCACTGAGACCATATGTGTAGGGGCTAGAGAGTAAGGTTGTCGACAGTGCGCAACTCTCCCTCACATTAATCCAATTTTCATAGCGCAAGTCATGGCTTTCATCATCATCTCATTAATCATCAAAAAATTCCTGCGGCTGTGTGCGAGTGGCACAGCTTCAGGTGTGAATACACTGGCAGTCATAGTCACAAACCTGCACGTAGGAGGCTCAGGCCATGTCGTCGTTCTCCAGAGATATTGAGGCATCTCTGGAGGTCGGCAGCCGCCTGGATGACTGAGCAGTCCTTTTCAGAATATCACTGCTCATCTCCTTAGCCAGAAGAATGGGCTAGAAAATGTGCCCTAAACATTGCCTTCTTAACCATGACCCAGACCAGCATTCCGCGGCTGGCCGGGATCCCTATTGAACGGTGGAAACTTCAATTATACAAGAACAACGAATGAGAGTCCATTCAAAATTGGCGCATGAAATGTGTGCATTCTACTGGACCGCGTGGAGGTCGCACGGCCAGAAAGACGTACCTCACTTGTGCGCGAAAGAGATAGCAAGGTACAAAATTGACATCGCTGACCACAGCGAGATTCTACTGTCTGAGGAGGGGAACTTGTCGAACAAGGCGCTGATTATTCCTCCTTCTGGATTAGCAGAAATAAAGAAGTGAAACCGCGAAGCTGGAGTTGACTTTGCAATTAAATTCAGCCTAGCCAGCAAGTTGGCTGGACCTCCAAAGGACATTAGTGACCGGCTGATGATTGTTCGCCGACCACTTTCTAAAAAGCGGCATGCAACATTTGTTAGCGTATATGCGCCAACTAAGATGAGCCCCGAGGAACAGAAAGAAAAGTTATATGATGACTTGAAAAGAATTATACAGGAGTTTTCAAATTCGATAAACTCATCGGTGACTTCAAAACGCTAGTGGGTTCGAACTGAGCGCTCTGGGATGGTTGCTGGGTAGGCATGGTATAGGCAAATTTAATAGCAATCGACAGCAACTGCTCGAAGCACGCGCATCATTTAACATACTCACCTCCAACATTGTCTTTTAACTACCTCACTGTAATAAGACTACATGGATGCACCTACGATCAAAACAGTGGCATCAAATCGATTATATCGATAAGCAGGATGTGAGAGTTTTAAATCCATGTGAGGTGCCGACTACTGGACAAACCACAGACTGCTAATCTCCAGAAAGAACCTCCATACATTGCATCTACTGCGATCTCAAAATAGCAAACTCTCAAAACGTCTCGACGTCTCCAAATTGAAAGATCCACGTTATAATCAACTTCTGTGAGGCTCAATCGATACCAAAATTGCACCCTTTACAGTCGATCTCATAGACATTAAAAAATTTGGGAAAATATTTCTGGCACTATCTACAGAACTACATAAGAAGTAGTGGGCGTTGCTGTGTGCAAGCATCAAAACTGGTTTGGCCAAAACGATGAACTGATAAATGCTCTCCTGGACAACAAGCATAATGAGTACAAATCTTATTTAAACGACCCCACATCAACTAGCAAAAAGACGCTGTGCGAAAACTCAAAGAAAAACGCGCACAAACAACTAAGAAGGATGCAAGACTCATGGTTTAGCAACAAAGCTAAAGAGATACAACATTATGCTGACAGCAATAATTGCAAACATAATTTTAGCGTTAAAAGCATAGTATGGCCTTCAGTCTTCAGGAACGTCTCCTCTTCTAAGCACAGATGGAAAGCATACCATCACTGACAGAGAGGACATTCTCAAAAATTGGGTTGAACATTTATAATGTACTAAACTGCCCCTCCAACATCAACAACGAAACAATTGCGCGCATCACGCAAATACCAATTAATCATTCATTATCGGAGCCCCCTTGCCGTGAGGAGGTGGAGAAAGCAATCTCATATTTGGCCGTAGGAAAAGTGCCAGGCTCAGACTCCCTTCCAGCCGAAATTTACGCCATTAGTGGAACAGAGCTCTTCCAGACAATGTGGAACCTAGAAGCGATACCACAAGACTTTAAGGATCATTCCATCATACATCTATACAAGAGAAAAGGAAATGTCCGAGCTTGCGACAACCATTGAGGCATAGCCTTGCTCTCTATAGCAGGCAAGATTCTGGCAAGGGTCCTGTTAAACAGACTGCAAGACCATTTGAGACAGGTCTCCTTCCAGCGAGCCAATGTGGCTTCCGACAGGGCAGAGGTACTGTTGACATGATATACACTGCCTACAGGAAAAGTGTCGCGAACAGAACATTGGTCTCTACACCACATTTGTTGACCTAACTAAGGCATTGCAAACTATAAATCGTGAAAGACTATGGAAGATCATGGCCAAATTTGGATGTACCGAAAAATATACCAACATGGTCTGCCAGTTTCATGATGGTTTGACAACCTGTGTGCAAGATGACGGTGCACACTCAAACCCATTTCCAGTGACTAACGGTGTCAAACAGTGATGCGTCCCGGCTCCGACGCTCTTCAGCATGGTGTTCTCTGCCATGTTAATTGATGCCTTCCGGAATAACAGTGCAGGAATATGTTTTCGCTATCGAGCTGACGGAGGACTATACAATCTTAGTACATTGATGGCCAAGACCACAATCAAGACGAACATTTTTCGCGACCTCTTGCTCGCCGACGATTGTGCATAAAATGCTACCAGTCTGAAATACATGCAGGATAGCATGGACTCTTTTCTTTGGCCTGTGATGTGTTCGGTCTCACAATCAGCATCGCGAAGTCTTTAGTAATGTATCAACTAGCGCCAGGTGTCCCCTACACAGAACCAAAAAAAACATAGTAAAGGGACAAAACTTTAATACTGCCAATAAGTGTGTATATCTCGGAAAGCACCCTATGACAAACTGTGACAATCGACGAGGATGTTGTCCTGCGTATTGCTATTGTCAGTGCAGCATTCGGGAGCCTTCGTGCCAACGTCTGGATCAGGCGTGGTCTCAGTTTAACAACTAAGTTGGATGTTACCGCGCAATGGTTCTACCAACACTGCTTTATACTGCGTGTTGCTGGACTGTATATGCGAGACACGCTCGACAGCTCAAATCTTTTCACCTTCGGTGCCTACGAAAACCCATGAGAGTACGTTGGCAGCATCGAGTACCAGACACGGAAATCTTTCAAATGTTGTGCAAATGTAAACGTTCAATCGGATGGCACAAAAAGCGCTTCAATGATCATCTAAAAAACGATCTCAAGCAGTGCAACATTGATCCTAGTTCCTGTGATACTAACAGCACTTGACCGCTGCGCCTGGCACACCCAGATCACTTCTGGCATCACAAAATTTTTTTTCAAAAGAAAGCATACTGCGGTCAATTCACAATCGCAAGGACAAATCCGAAAATTCTCCTGCCCCGAATCTTCAGCACTCCTGCATGCACTGCAATAGAACTATCCGTGCACGAATCGGACGAATCGGATATCTACGAACTCACAAACAATATTAGACAATTGCCAATTTATTATTATTAATTATTTTTTCATCTTATTTATTGTTTTTCATGCTATCGTCGCTTGCGAAGGAGGAACATCATCATTATATATTTTGAAAATCGTAGGCGGAACCACGTATGAAATGTAATCACAATTATCATTTGAAAGATCTTAAACATTTCGCAAAATATACAAATCTGGATCTGAATTATTTTGGTTTTATTATGTGAGGCAGTAGATTTACAGTTGTAGTGAAATCCCGCTATACTGACAAAATCTATAATATAATAGCCGTGATCTGTCATCTCAAGAACTCTGTATAAATAGCGCATTAATGCCACGGAATTACCGCGCGACATCCAATCAAAAAGATTGGTATTTTAACCTTATTCAAAGCAGACGACATTTTTGTATACAAATGTTATTGATACACTAATGTGTAAACTTTGTATCGGCTTGTTGTTTAAGTAATCTAAAATACATTATCTTTAAAATATGCCTATAGTTTGCTTTAAATAATGGATGAAGATGATCCAATCACAAGAAAATGTAAAAAAAAAACCACAAAAGAGCGAAAAGCTAGATGGTTTAGTCGTCACAGTCAAGAGTCACTCGCTCGGATTCTTGCCGAAAATGCTGCAGAGAATAGACTGAATTGAAAGAGAGATGCAAAGAATTTATTAAGAAAAACCTCAACACCTCAAACACGACTTACTAAGGATGCTGATTTGCATCGGAGTCTAACTAAGTTAGGGAGAGCGAAAGGAAAAGATCATGTTTCCAAAGCCACATGACATCCATGGTAATAAACTGGAATATGCCGAGTTCCTGCGATTGATGCTCTCTAATGATACACACCCTAAATATACACATTTTCGAGAGAATATTCGCTCTTATAATAACACTCTTTCTTTCGCGTCAATTGGAGCAAACATTACGGATTGTCAAGGTCGAGGTCCATATGTTCTTCTTCTTCTTCTTCTTCAGCGTTCATTCTCAAACTCCCACTTGATATCCCTTGTAGTAGGACCATGGTCCTTCTAGATTTCCAGCAGGATGTAGTCCAGAGAATGGAAATGCTTTGTGTCGCCGTTTTATTTGCGCCAATGGCCCGACACATCCGTCTTCGTCGGGAGGTCCATATGTTATAAAAGTTCATGGACAAACGTATCATTGAACTTCTTATATGCAACCGCCATACAACAAAGTTTCACTGTTCGCTCAGCTGTATGTTTTGGATAGTACTCAGATGTTTGTTAAGCACACACAGAATGCTACATTCGAAACAGAAATTCTTGATAAAAAAGATAGATTTTTTCGTCAATACAATAGACTAGCATAGTCGAAGCAGTTATTGCACAAGAATATTATTTTCCCATCACTGTGCTACCAGTACCAAACCTTAACAATGACAGCACAAGACAAAAGAAAAAAGTGGCAGCAGATGACATGTCTACGAAGAATACTCGGTGTGTAGAATTAGATAGAACTCAAAGATAGAATTAGAAAGGATAATATCAGAAAAATAACCTAAATAATTTCAGTATTGGAACACATCAAAAGACAACAGATCAAGTGGTTTTCACATACTTTCAGACTACAACAGACAGCATGCCACAGATGGCCATGACACATAGTGATAACGGCTATAAAGTCACAGGCAGAACATGTAAAAGATGGATCACAGAAACAAAGAAGCCGCGGGAACAAGTTTACAAACAGCACACAGAAAGGTCTTCTACCTTTTACGCTGCAAGGCAAACAAACAAGGATACAACGTATGATAGTCAATGAAAATCACTGCAAAATCCAAATTACATCACTCTAGAAAAACAATAATGCCACCTTTGTAAATATATACACACACACACACATAACCTATCCACCCCACGGTTTTCAGTGCTCTGATGTGTCCCTGACAGGTGTTTTCTCACAATTTCTCTTTTACATCGCCCATCTAAGAATAATATAAATCATGATCTCAACTATATATTATTGAATATTAGTGAATAACGCTTTGTTCAAACACGGTTGCAAGTGAATATTTGTGCAGTGAAAAGTTAAGAGTTTGTACTTTTGACTTGAAGCATTCTTAAAATAAATATTGCGTTATACAGAAATCTGTATTTAAATATATGTAAAATATGACATATTCTTTCCAGAACGTTGTATTCGTAGCGTATACTCTGAATGCCTCTCCGTCCCGGGCAATAGACTTGAGTTCGTATATGTGATGTGCATACATTTTTGATGTCACTAGTCCATCGTCGTCTTGGTCTTTATCTTCTTCTCTCACCTGACACTTCGCCTATTATAATCAGCCTTTCGATGCCATTATGTCCCTTTATGTGCCCAAAATAATGTAGCTTCCTTCTTATGATGGTATTTGGACGTCACCCTTCATTTAGTTTTGGTATTTTCAAAATTTCAATGTTCTTCTTTTTCTCAGTCGACGCTATTTGTAGGATATTTTATATTTTGTGTTTAAATGCATGCGTTATAATACATTTTTTGACTTAAGACAAAGAGCTAAATAATTAGAAATTTTGAAAAGTGTTGTCAAATGCGAAAATTAGTTAAAAATAGATTTTTTTAAACAGAATTTCATTGTACCAGTTAGTAAAAAATATATACAATGAAATACCTTTATATTGCATCTGTGCATATAACACATTTTCCTATATACAATACTTTTCAAAATCATCAATTACAGTTATTTTGTATTGCTTATACTGTATATAACGAATTTCTTTTTTCAAAACTATTTCGTCACTTCGGACGCAGTTGTTATAATGGGATGTGATTGCATCTCTTTTCTTCCAATCGTTTCTTAAAGAGTTAATAAATATCTCTATAAGAATGTAACAAATAGAAGATATATGGTAGAGTGATCTGCTCTAAGTTTGCAATATAATGCCCTGTGAGATGCTTTTGTGTGATTATTTGTTCGACCTTTGTGATTTAGAGCTCTTTAGTATAAGGTCCATATATCGATTGGAAATAGTTCAGGTTGGTGTTCATTTCTTCTTCTATTATGATGATCATCAATTATATTCAAACCATTTTAAGATTCGTGAAATTTCTTAGTTATTTTTCCTACAAGCTATCGATTGGGTTATATATTTTTTTTCAACTGGAACAAAAGCAAGAACACATTATCATCTTTCCTTTCAGTGAAAATTCCGCATCGCTGTTATAGAAATGTAAACATTATATTTCTTCTAAAATGTTTGCCGTATGTTGGCCAAATATGGCATATTTTGTAAAAGATTAAAAATCATTACAGCTCGAAAGAATGTGTTTCCATATCGATAAAGGCATTTTATATTCAAAGTCATAGTTCATGGATTCAGGTCTCAAATTCTGTCAATTATTGTTATTAACTGAAACAGTTATTACAGAAAAAGTTGAAACACTATATGAAGAATATACTTGGAATTGTTCAGGCACAGCTAACTTCACCAATTAATTGAGAATTGGAGAAAAGTCATCTACTTTAACATGTTCGTCTTATATCTTTTCTTGATGCTTCTATCATGGGAATTGAAGCATAAGAAGAACTAGCAAATCAGCAACACTATCGTTACTTATTATCTCCAGCATACCTATTAGCGAATAAAGCTTCGTCCAAACATCCCAAGGATGTACTTTTTGTTAGAAAATAAATCACAAATAATTCAGTTTCTAAAGAAATTCTCTTAGTGTGATCTCTCATGTGGCGAATGGCAAAAGGCAGACCACATCTTAAGATATAAAGACATCTTTGAAAAATTGCATTAGCATTTTCTGAAATTATTGACTGATGATTGTACAGCATGGAGTACATGGTATTACATTGACGATATTCTGAGGGAGAAGTCTAAAGACATGTTATTTAAACAAATGTCACCAGCACTATTAAATACAGGCTTGTTATGTATATTTTTTTCATTCATCTGTTAATCAAAAATAACACAGGGAAGCTGAAATTTAAGGGTCTTGTAGTACATATGTAAAGTTTCTGTTCTTTTACACTGACCTACCTGATGACAATCTGTAGAATGCAGAAGGGCATATTGGGTTATGAAATAAGTAATAAATATTTTAAATGTATGTTTATTTAAACATTTGTTGTTAATTTCTCTTGAATTTGTTTCAGATACCACCTGATGGATTTCATAATGTACATACAATATCAGAAACAGCCTCAACTTACATGTATTTGTTTGTCAACACCACGGATGAAGAATTCATAATGAGCTACAAACAATTTGAAAAGGACTATAACACGTCATCATCACGTAAACTCCTTCTCATCACATTTTTAAAGAATATATATTTTTATGAATTTGTTTTCAATAATTATCTTAACATCTATCTATAAATCCGTATCCCGTCAGATGGTAGAGCTACCACTTTGGATTCCTCAACACACATAGTTAAAAACTAAGGCTGCAAATGCCAACAGCAATATTAACAGCAGTCAAACCATGGTATAAGTGCTTTGGGTAGATCTGCCATATTATACTGTTGAAGAACGTTGAATTTTCAGTGTAACATTCTAAACATTTTGTCAAGATGCCTGAGGTGACTGAGAACACATGTTTTATTACATCCAACACTGCCTTTCATATAGTGTTTCGATGTTTGAATAACTTATTGGTAGCAACTGCTTTCTTGTATGGACACCAACTGTCACCACAAAGGTTATGTATTGGTTTCTCATCAGTCGATAACTTGTGAAAATAAATGGCCCACACAGGTTCTCTCATTCCTTTCACATTATTCATATTTGCTGTAATATAATTCCCATAAATCTTATTGTCTGTTAGTCTACCTTTACCTCCTATTTTCCTCTCATCTGTTAAATTTCTACCTGACCATACATATTTTATCTTGCGCAATCGTGTGCCCATTCTCTTTTGTACATGTTGTACACATTCTTATTTACTCCACTTTCACATCACCATATAGGTTTGAATTGGCAACACTTTTAAAACTGTTGGCACCTCCATCTCCTACAAAACTTGTTTATCTCAATCTATCTCAATCTATCTCAATGTATCCTTTTCCTCTGAGTTAGAAAATAAATTCACAGATATTGATACCTCCATACTATCAGATAACCCGTTATGTGTAGCGGTACATTGAGACTCATGAATATTTTTCCACAACTGGTATTCTTGTGATTTCTTGTCTTGCTTTTCCCAATAATCACATGATTTACATGCCTTGGAAAGTACTCCTGTGTCTAAAACTTTGTCAGTAACACATCCAATAAATCTTGACACTCCAATATGTGATGTGTGATTTCAAGTCATCCAAGTTCCATCAACAGATACATCAATATTTCTGCATGCATCATCTGGAACTTATGCTAATTTATATTCTATCTATGCTGCTTTCTTCATGCTTTTAAAATGAGCTGATTAAAAATATTTGGTAATGGAGTCCTTGATTAGTTTGTATGAACTCTTTAATAGGTGGTGGTAAGCATCATTCCGCAAACATTTTTCAAAGCAGCGATTCATCCTCCGATACAGCGCATAGCAAATAAAGTTCTACGATTGATTGAATGTATTTGTAGATTATTGATATTTGTTGATTTGAACTGAAAGGTATTTGCTTAGTCAATTTCTTTTTTCTACAACAAAATACAAATTTGTTGCCTAGTCCATGCCTCTGTTTACACAAAATCAACAATGCTAAAGCAGTACTTACATACACAATGTGAAAATATTTTCTTTTCTGTTGCAGCATTTCAAAATCAATTAACAAATTGCCACCCCATGATTCCTTACAATTGTTTTCACTGGATAGGCCAATGTCTATCCTATTCTCACCTTTATTGTCAGAGTCACACAATAATACATAAATCTCTTTTAGCTTTCTCTTATACTTGCTTGAAGGGGGTGTGTCCATATGAGTTTATGTATGTGGTGAACCAATATATTATCTTTAATCATACATCATGAATTATTTTTGGCGTAACTATAATTTAATCATTACGATTGCAATTATTTATACCTGAAATTACATCGAGCCCTGCATAAATGGTGTATGGTAAATGGTGTAGCACTGAAAGGTGTGAATAGATTCACATATCTAGGGCAGTACGCTATCACAAAATGCCAACGTTGATGATGAAGTGTATACAAGGATCGCCAAAGCAAGCAGTACTTTCTGCAGATTGTACGCAAATGTTTGGCGTAGAAATGGCATTAACCTACAGACTAAGCTGAAAGTTTACAGAGCAGTGGTACTTCCAGTGCTGTTATACGCTAGTGAAACATGGACTGTGTATAGACGTCATGTCAAAAAACTCAATCATGTTCATACAAATTGTCTCAGAAAAGTTATAAACATCAGATGGCAAGACAAGATTCAGGATACCACTTCCTTGATAGAGCTGGTATCCCAAGCATTGACACGATCCTAATGCAGACACAGATTCGTTGGGCAGGTCATTTGGTGTGTATGCCAAAGATACTTCTCTATGGTGAGCTAGAGAAGGGTATACGATCTCAAGATGGCCAAAGGAAGCGCTACAAAGACTCGTTAAAGAACTCACTGAAAGCCTTTGAAATAGACCACGATACTTGGGAAGAACTTGCACAAAATAGATCTACATGGCGTTCTAAAATAAAAAAGAGCGCATCATCTTGTGAAAAGAAGAGAAATGCAGCAGCTCAACAGCGGAGAGCAGCCAGAAAGTCACCGATGGACCAAGATCCGTCTACAGTCGTCATTCCATGTCCGAACTGTCCAAGGACATTTACAGCTCGAATAGGGCTCATTGGCCATCTACGAACTCATAATCAAGGACATAACTAAAATTGAATTTTAAAAAGTAGATGTAACAAATGGTCATCATCACTTGTGAAGGACGAACAACAACAACAACAAGATGTGGCCTTACTTTCGTTATAAATTCATATATCGAGAAGAAAACGTGTGGGGTCGAATGATATATTATTAATTGAAAACGATTGCATTAGAATTAACGTGTAGGGTTACGGATTAGAATACGTGTTTAGTATTTAGAATTAGGGTAAATTATTAGTATATAGAATAGTAGGAATATTCATGGAGTTCGTTTCTGGAATTTAAAATAGTGTATCCCGCAGAGAATGCTGAATAAGGTGAGTGTTTGTTGTATTCACATTGTTACAGTTTCTCAACCCTACGAATAATTGATGTTCCAGGGACATATATGACGTTCGCTAGTTAAAAATGTAAACAGTTTGCTATTTATAGCACAGTGAAGAACTAATCTTTACTTTAACCACTATTTCCTTGTGTGCTTCGAAGATTTGTTTCTGTCATTTTTCTATTAATGACTTGATTTAAAATTGAAATTGAAACTCGTCATGTGTAGAAAAATTCGCAAATTCAAAACGAGGCTCTTTAACGCAATTACATAGGGATGTGTTAATTGTTTTATTTAATATAAACTATTCATTGTTTTTCTCAAACATTCTGAACATTTTTATAATATTTCTTAAAAATCCATGACCCTATTTTAAAAGTCTATATCTCAAAAACTATCAACGCTACGACCAAATGTTTTAAGCAAAATGTGAATAAATGGATACTTCTGATACTACTTTGGATACTACTTGGTTACCAATATCTTCGTAGAATTAAAAATTCGATATTTTTCAATTTCCATGCTGTATCCCTTAATGTTCCAGATTTTGCGGATACATGTTAAATGATATATGTTAAATATCCTCTCATGTTTGATGCATGTCGTCCATGTTCAGATCCGTAAGTATAGTGTACTCAGCACGCATGTTTGATAGATCAGCATAATTTTTAAATTTTAGTTTGTAGCTTTTCCAAACTGCTTTTACAGTCCGCCAAAAATTTTACCCGCTTTCCCTATACGTGTGTTTATTTCATTGTACATGGAAAGAGTCGATCTAATTGTGGATTCTAGGTTGCAAAAGCTGTTGACTTGTATATGGGTGTTTTAAGTGTTGTCAATGTGGGACTACAAGGTGGACTCACTGTGTCAAATATATTGAAAAACAAAGACTGAAATGGTTTGGTCACTTACTGAGAATGAACCCTTATTGGCTACCGGCAGGACATACAACATGAAAATGGTAACAGCAAGATGCAGAGAAAGACAAAGAAGAAGGTGGATTGAAGGAGTTCTGAGAGGTCACATTATCGCTGAATATCAAGCGACCACTTGAGCGATAGTCCGGAAACTGCTCATCATTCAATCTTTATAATGATGTCTTACAGCAAAGCAGAGAAAATACAATAGATATATATATATATATATTGGATAGTGTACATGTTCCTTTGACTTTATATCATAAAGATTTATGTTATTGGAGTGTACATGGTCCTTTCACTTCTTTTCGGAAGAATTGTATGATGGTGTTCGCTTTTATTTTTAAAGAGCTAAAATCAATTATATGTGCGATTCAGTGGCGTAGCGTGGGTCAATGGCACCCTGGGCGGAATCATAGTTTTCTGCCCTTGTGACTTTAAAAAAAGAAGTCAGTTATTGTAAAAGACTGGACGAAAATATTTATTTGAAAACATAGTAGGTACATAAATTAAAATGCATTATCATTTAACTTTTCGATCCTTAGGGGCAGCAAAATTGTTTATGACGCCGTAAAAATTAATTTCGTCCGTGATACTCTGTTCTATTGACAAAATGGCTAAATTACTTAATCTGGTGGAGCTCATGGTAGACCTTAAGTAATTTATTTTATTACCTTTAATTTTGAGAAGCTTCGTTCACATGCTGCAATGCTGATAGCTATTGTTAAAAATATGCGAAGCATTAACACGATATTCGTCGCGCTAATACAATAGCTGCATTTTTGAATAAACTCCAGAATTCCGAAGGATCCCTTCATAACTTTATTTTGGTCTTTTACATCAGCTACAGCGACGAAACTGCGTAACCTCTCTCAATCGATTTCAAACTCTTTCACATCTATGTCACTAGGGTCTTCTTCGAATTCACACTTGTATTCTGGATTCAACAAGTTGCTTCATGTGAGGAAAGAGTATTTAACATCCAGTTCTTGCAGTTGCTGTAGCCTGGTTTTGATTTTTTTTTTATTATTCTGACCACTGATTCGAACATTTCT
Source organism: Meghimatium bilineatum (assembly GCA_034231615.1). Taxonomy (NCBI): domain Eukaryota; kingdom Metazoa; phylum Mollusca; class Gastropoda; order Stylommatophora; family Philomycidae; genus Meghimatium; species Meghimatium bilineatum. Next base: position 40,665,462 of record CM067320.1, on the reverse strand, counting down.
TGTCTTTATTAAATACCATAATTTAAACCAGCATCTGCAGCTTTATTGCTAGCCATATTTTTTGTTTTTCTTATTCGACGAGGAGCTATATCGATGCCTAGATCTTCACAAACATTTTAAGTATAATCCAATGCGTCGTTGACCATCACTTATTCGACATCACAGTTGTCGACTAGGAACAATTGTAATGCTTCCATTTTCATAGCACATTGATGCACATTTAGACCTTTCGTCTGGAGATACAATTCTGTCTCATTTATTTCACAAAAAAACTCGATTTCATAATCCAAGATTCTTGAGACTAACGGGAATTGAACCAGTCCATTCTACGGCACCAAATCGCCTAGCAACAATCGCACACGCGTTTTTCCGTACTTGACTAACCGCATCTCCATAAAAAGATGCGATTTCATCAAGCCATTCAAATCGTGCACACAAAGTCACCCGAACGGACCAATCGAGACAAGGACTATTACAACAACAACAAACATCCGTTAGTCTCAATTCCCGTTAGTCTGTTGTCCTCTGGCTTCCTACATAAATTTATTTGTATAAACAATTATTTGAAGCAAAATTGTATTGTCTATATATGTTATCCATGTTTACAAGAAGACCTATCGGCCCTTGTATAACTAATACGGATATTATGTTATGTGTTTGTTGGTACTGATGATATTTCAATACCTGTACGGGATGTCTGTTGTTGTTGTAATAGTCCTTGTCTCGATTGGTCCGTTCGGGTGACTTTGTGTGCACGATTTGAATAGCTTGATGAAATCGCATCTTTTTATGGAGATGCGGTTAGTCATGTACGGAAAAACGCGTGTGCAATTGTTGCTAGGCGATTTGGTGCCCTAGAACGGACTGGTTCAATTCCCGTTAGTCTCAAGAATTTAAAAAAAATTGTCCTCTGGCTTCCTACTTAAATTTACTTTCATAATCCAAGGAAAGCCAAAAATGACAACGACTGGAGAGCAGGAAGTAGGAGCACAGCGTCTGATATTGTCTCTGCGTTTTCTTTTATGTTCTGCGAAAGTGATCCCAGGACTTTAATAATCTAATTATAATTTATTTTCATGATCGCTGTGGCTTCGTACCTTGCACTCCAGCGTGTTTCATTAAGGCTTTTGACACATTGACCTGCAATTTTGGTAAGAACTTTTCAGCGGTGAGTGGGAGACGAAAAATAATTTAAAACATTATCCATAGTACCAAAAAACGTATCTGAGTCCACTGCTATTGACGCTGCGTGTACTCCCACTAGATTCAACGTATTGTTACTGCCAGAAACATACTGGACATTTTAATTAATTGCCATGGTTAGTGTTTGTACACTAGAAGAAAAACGTTTTATGAAGAACTAAGAACACAAAAAGATTTTATTTCACGAAGTACACAGTATCCCTGTGAGAGGATACACAAAATGTACCATCAGTCGATCATCACAAATACTGTGAGCTTTTTACGTATAAAAACCGTCTGTTTATATCCTACATTGGCGGAGGCAGTTATAGTCATTCCTTTGTTCATTTAAAAAGAATCTTTTAGAATTTACTCAGACGCAAAAAGCGGATATGGTTTGTGTATTATCTAGAGTAGTAAGCGGATTTATGTGTTATGTGTTCTCTAGCTCACCATAGAGAAGTATCTTTGGCAGACGATGGTCTGGCATACGCACCAAATGACCTGCCCAACGAATCTGTTAATAATTATTTATAATGTACGACATGTTCTATTTGCAAACCCATATGCTTCTAGTGAACTGCTGCTATATATTTCTCTTCAAAGTAAGCTTAATTATCCAGTTTTATTTCTTATATATAACTTAATATTTGTATATTTTACCGCATATAAATTATTTTATATAAAATAACACCATAAACACACAACCATCTGTACTTTTCCGGGTCCATTTTATTGCTTTATACTTTGAAGAATATTATTAGGAAAGGTTCTGTAGTCCGCACCTCCGTGTCCCCTCCCTCCCCCTGCTACGCCACTAGTGCGATTCTCATGATTCAAATGCATCAAATTTTCAGTTAAATATTTATTATATTGAGAAATAGTATTCCATCAATTTTAATTAATATTTCTTAATACGTTTTGTTTAACTTTTTTTCTTCAGTAAATGAAACACTTCAGAAATATAACAATGATCCTAACCTGGAACAATATCGGAATATATTAGAAAATAAGCAAGCGCATGAACGTGAAACCCAGCAAACAGTTTGGGAAAATGTCAAACACATCTTCAAGAGCAAATATTATCGGTTTATAAGAAGGTTGGTTATTCTTTCCACATTGAGAATTGTGTTTATTTGTTATGTTATGTTATGTACCTCCAGGGCAATGATAATTGTATTTATTTGTTATGTTATGTACCTCCAGGGCAATGATAATCGTGTTTATTTGTTGTTATGTTATGTTATGTACCTCCAGGGCAATGATATTGTGTTTATTTGTTATGTTATGTTATGTACCTCCAGGGCAATGATAATTGTGTTTATTTGTTATGTTATGTTTAGTACCTCCAGGGCCATAGGCAGAACATAGATCAGTAACCATAGCTTTCCATTTCTGTCTTTGTGTTGCCAGATGTTTCAGTTCCTAGAGTATGTTTAAGGTCATTGACATGCCTTTTCTATGAATGGTTCTTCGTAGAGTTTCTCTAGGACTCCCTCTTCTTCTTACTCACGGTGACACCAAATGTGTTGACTGATAGGGCATTTTTAGGTTGTTCATTCTGAGAGCATGACCGACTAAGTACATCGCCTTTGTCTAACGAAGGAAGATATATGGGTTTGTTTGCTTTCATCTCGTATAGTAGTGTTAGATTTAAAGTCACTCCACTTAACGTTCAGAATGGTATGTAGGCATTTGCTTTCAAGCGTGTTTAGTCTCTTGTCTGTGGCTTTTGTGGCTTTCCAACTTTTGCATCCACATGATAGAATAGGGATAATGTTGGAGATAAATAACCTGAGTTTTGTAGTGTTTCTTAATGTTTTTGATGTCCAGATGTTACGTAGTTTATTGAAAGCACCCGCTGCAAAGGCAATACGGTGTAAAATTTCTTTTCATGTGTTTCCATCCATTCATTGGTGCCTAAATATGTAAAATCGTTGACTTTTAATAATGGAACATTTTGAATTTGTATGTCACCATTGGATCTCGTGAAATCGAGTATATGAGTTTTGGATGTATTGATTTTCAGTCATATCTGATTTGAGTAGTGTTGAAGACAGTCAATCTTAGATTGAGCATCCGTGTGGTTTGTGCTTTGAAGGGCCATGTCATCTGCGTAGTCAAGATCGTCGAGAGCGCTATGGTTAATCCATTTTATTCATGTTTGCTCATTTTCAGTGCTTTTTCTCATGACCCATGCAATAACGACGTAAAAAAGTAATGGGCACAGGATGCATCCCTGTTGCATCCGTAACAACTTGGAACCATTCTGACTTCCCAGTTAGTTAATTAGTTAGTTAGTTAGTTAGTTAGTAGGTTAGTTAGTCCTTGGATCATCGTCATTGCACTCCGGACAACTCCATAGGTGCTCAGATCTCTCCTTGAGTGTAGCCGCCATTACACGTTGACTGATGGTCCCAGTACGCAGTTGATTGACCATCATTCTTTCTTGCCCACGAAACCGCTCCGTTCTAGCGACACCACATTTCAAACCAAATTCCTTTCTTCTAGTCATTGAACAAGAGTCATGGTCACTTATACAGTTATTTGCTCGTGCGTTATCCCGTAAGGCGTTCAAAATGTCTGCTCGATCCATTGCTCCACCAACTGCCGTAGTAGCAGTGTGTGCGGCCAAACTATCTGCTTTCACATTACCCCGGACTCCTGTATGGCCCGGCACAAAAATGAAAGTCACTACGCATCCAGCCATTGTTCCCGAATGTATCCCGTCTGAACTTTCAAAATCATGAGTATGTAGGCATGCTTGTAGATATTCTTCGAGCAGACCCATTGCAACGTCTTGGTTACTGCGAAAACCTCCATTGTCATGATGCTTGTGGTCTGAGCGAAAGCACCACTGTTCTCTCTGATGGTTTCCCCCCACCTCTTAGCCGTGAAGGTCCAGACACTTCTGATGTGTCTTTCAACCGACCCAACCTTATATACAATCATTTCACCTTCTCTGGAATTTTCACCGATTAGAGCGAGTACCTCCGACTCCACCACTATCGGACACCATTCCCTGCATTCTCTACTGAGTGTTATTATTACGTTAAAGATTGTCAGACAATCTAAGGGCGCACGACTCCATTCCGCACCAGGTAGCACATCCTCTAATCTGCACACATTCTGTATAATATCCTCTGCGCGCCCCATCCACGACTTTCCTCTCTTAAGTCGACTGCCTTTCACTTTGAGAATTTTAGGGTGTAGAGGATGTTCTTTATCAGCGGTGATGTGTAGGTAGTCATGCGACTTGCAGATTTGTATTCTTTGCTCTGCAGTTGGGCAATCCAGTTAGTATCGCATAGCTCGTACCGACGTATCTCTCGTACATCCCAAATTGATTAGCATTGTCTCATTCTGGATTCTATCCAATCTTTCTGTTTGAATCTGACTCAGTGTTAGAATCGCCATTGCGTACTTTACCACTGCCACCACCAATCCTTGATACAGCAGAAATAGCAGCCTCTGTTCACATTGAGCAGTAACCATAATCTTCATCGCCGCAAGACCTTTATAAGACTTTACAATGATGTGGTCAACATGCTCGTTGAAACTCAGACCGCGGTCCAACATAACCCCTAAGTATTTCATTGTGTTAGTTCTCTCGAAGACATCCCCTCTCAATGTAACCGTTGGCGTGGGCTTGTTTACTATATGAGTATTTAGAGAAAACCATGTTATCGATGCCTTTTAATGGATAACAAAAGCTCCGTAATTACTGCACCATTTCCCTATACGATCATGCTCCCTTTGCAAATTCCTGGCGATCACTTTTATATCTCTGCCCTGCCTATATACCAAGATGTCATCAGCATAGGACATAGTTCTTCCTGGTCCTGAAATCAGCTTGTAATTTGAACTGTATCATCATCATCAAGTGCCGTCTCCGCAACGAAGGTTGGCTGCAACTTATCTCCAACATCTCCTGTCTCTTGTCTTGGTGGTGCACTCTGCTAGACTGTAACCTGTTCATCGTGTAATGTTACTCTCCCACTTGTATCTCTGCCTATGTCTTGCTCGCTTCCCTTTGACTTTACCCTCAAGTAAGGTCTTCAATAGGGTGTCATGTCTTTTAATGTGTCCAAAGTATTTTATTTGCCTGATCTTTATTTCTCTTAGTAGTTCTTTCTTCATAGTGTCTTTAGCACCTATTTATTTGTTTTCTTCTCTTTCCATGATGTTCTTCCTATTCTTCTATATACCCACATCTCAAAGGCATCAATTTTGTCTTCTAATTGTTTATTTAGTGTCCATGTTTCTGAGCCATACATTAATATTGAATAGATGTAACATTTTATAATTCTCATTTTTAACTTGTTTGTAATTTGTTTAGATATTAATAATTTCCTCATGCCATTGAAGGTACTTTCAGCCATTCCTATTCTCCTTTTAACTTCTGTTTCACATCTGCCATCATTTGTGGCTGTGTCCAAGATATTGATACTGTTTTACTTGTTGTAGTTTCTCTCCCTGTATGTTTATGTACCTCCTGTTCTTCTGTGTCTTTGCTGATTATCATGGTTTTTGTTTTTTGAATGTTTATATCCAGTCCATATTCATTACTTGATTTATTGACTTGATCTATTAGTCTTTGTAGTTCATCTTCACTTTCTACTAAAAGAACAGTGTCATCTGCATATCTAATGTTGTTTATTATTTTCCCATAGATCTTGAGTCCTTGTATTTCTTCTATATATTTAAAGATATTCTCTGTGTAAATTAATATGGGGATAGAGGTGACCTTTGTGGTAGTCCCGGGTTTATGACTGTTGGTGCTGAAGATCAACTCCCACACTTAAAAACAAACTGTCTCGGAAAAAATGCCGATATCCAGCCATTGTTCCCGAATGTATCCCATCTGAACTTTCACAATCATGAGTATGTAGGCATGCTTGTAGATATTCTTCGAGCAGACCCATTGCAAAGTCTTGGTCACCACCAAGACAATGAGATCATACCTGACAAAGAAAGGACTAACTTGGAGTTGCAGCATTATGGTCATTAAGAAATCTAAGGGAACTCTGTTATAAGCATCTTCCAGGTCTATTGCAGCCGCGCGTGTCTCCATTTGTTCGTCAAAACCTTCGAACACATCTTGCGCAAATACGGCGACGTTGTGCCAAGTCTACTTACCTGGACTATAGCCTCCCAAAGTTGAGGGTAGGCTGCAATTACTCTTGAAGATTGTATTTGTGTTTGTTTGCTTCTCGGTGTTTGTTTGAACACAACAATATAACTTGGTGTAGAAAACCTGTATAACATTGATTATTTTAGTAGGAAAACCGTATTGTTGTTGAATATTCTATAACGTAGGCCGATGAAGACTATCAAATGCTTTTCCAGAGTCAACAAAGTTGATTATGAACGGGGGTTGAAATTCGAGTGATTCTTCAATGATGATGCGAAGAGAAAATATGTTAAATATGCAGGAGCGAGCTGATCTAAAGTCTGCTTGTTCTTCTCTGAGTAATTTATCAACAGCATTCTTTAATCTTTCCAAGATGATGCTGAGGAAAACCTTGCCTATGACTGATAATAGGGTGATACAGTTGTTGCAGTCTGAGGGATCGCCTCTCTTGGGAAGTTTGATTATAATATAATCTGTCCATTGTTGAGGTGGATTTTCATTGCACTAGATTTCATTCTTAAGCTTTGTAGGAAGTTTTGCAGTGTGTTATCATCAGAACATTTAAGCATCTCACTTGTAATTTCATCAACACCAACGGCTTTGTTGTTTCTTAACTTATGGATAGCATATTTTAATTCGGAGATAGAGAAAATGTCACATGATACTGGCATGGTTGTCATTTGTGTGTTATGATAAAGTCTGGAGAAGCTGTTGGTTGAGGTCTATTTAATAGTTCTGCCCACATCTTTGTTTGGTCGTGGGCTGTAGATAGTAGTCTTCCGTTTTTATTTTTGATCGGGACATTTGTTGTGACTGTTGTGTTTTATAGTTGCTTGATTATATGATGAAATCTTTTGCTGTTTCCATTTTTTGCGGCAATTTCTGCTTTTAATGACAATTCATGTATATGTGTTCTTACCGTGCGCTCTTTTTTATTTCTTTGTCCATTACATTATATTTTCCTTTTAATGTCATATTTTACAGGTTCCTTTGTAGATAAAAGTTGTAATTTAGCCTCTTTTCTTAATTTGATTTTATTCCATGTTGCTTTGCTTAGGAATATCTTTTTTCACTAGTAGTAAAACCCATAACTGAAACGGCTGTTTCTTTCATAGCGTTTTTTTATGTTGTCCCAAGATGTAGTTTTATTGAGATCTTCAGAATGGTCAGTAGAAAGATTTTTCAATGCGGAGAAACGATTTTGCAACTCCAGCTTGTATGCATTTTGAATGTTTTGTTCTAACAAGCACTTATAATTTATTTTTCTATGTTTTTCAGCTTTAGTGATCCTTTTGAGTATCACTTTAAGATTGGCAGTACATATGTAATGATCACTGCCCACATATACACCTCTGTATGCTCTAACATCTTGGACCGTGGTGCGGTTTTTCTATTTATGAATATATGATCTATCTGATTCTTTGTTACTTTTTCTGGAGAATTCCAAGTGGTTTGTGTATATTTTTATGTTTGAATAGTTTACAATCTAAAAGAAGGTTGGTCATTACTCAAGCTTCTATAAGACTCTCTCCGTTTTGATTTATGTTACATAATCCATGTGTTCCCATGTATTCTTGTACTCCTTTGTTGTTATCGCCGACGTTTGCATTCAAATTCCCTATTACAATTAGGATGTCGTGTTTTGGCGTTTTATTTATTGTATTGAGTGAATTATAGAGTGTGTCTTTGATGTTGTCGTCGCTGTAATTTGTAGGTGCATAACACAGTTGTCATTTTAAGGAAACGAGTTTGATATCTGGCAGTTATAATGCGTTCACTGACAGGTTCCCAGTTAGCGATATTTCCGAGTTCTTAGACATAATAATGGCGACGCCTTCTGAATGGTGATCGTCGGTGCGTCCTCAGTAGATTTTATGTTTATTTTTATTTTGTAAGAACATTTTACCTGAACCGGGCCATCTACATTCACTAATACGTAATATGTTAATGCCATATTTATTCATTTAATTGCAGATCTGAGCTGTTTTTTTTCAGTTTGGAACATTGTTCTTACATTCCAAAAGGGGTGCAAAGGGAACGCATTGCTCTAGGCGGACCCATGGTTAGCAGATAACCAAGATCCCAAATGTACCTCCTCGCGGTGCACACTGGAAACAAAAATACAACAGCTCGAGCTGATTCTGGCCAAATCATTTGGGGATCGTGTCCGAGAATGTGGAGGTAGCAGATGGAGAGAGATTTGACTGCATAAGAGACAGACAATATCTCCGATACCACCAGCATCACCACATATAGCGACACTGTCGACATACAGTGAAGCTAGTCAATCCAGTCCGAACATTGGAGGGGTGGCCAATGTAAAATGCACGTAAGGGTAGATGCATGGCGAGAGACAAATAGATTTCATACTGAGTACAATGAAAGGGCAGAACAGCGCTAGAGGGCAGCGCGAACTGCAAATAGAAAGTGAAAAGTTCTTAGGAAAGGAGAACTACAAGATCCATCAGCTCTAGACGAGCTTCTAGTTACTTGTGCTCCTTACAGGCAGAGACCCAGACCCATTCATTGGCGTTCGGAAAAGCAAAAAGACCTAACCCAACTCTAATGTCGAGTTTTCCTAAACCGGAAATATGTTCGCGAAGAAAAGGGGTTCCGTACCCGATGGGCTTAGGCAAGAAAGGGACAACGATGGCAGTCCTGGCCCAACTCAACTGTCAAGTTTTCCTATACCGGAAGTACACTTGCAGAGAGAAAGCGTTTTGTACCCGATGGGCTCAGGCACAACAGAGACAACGATTTAGCCCTGACCCAACTCTATTGTCAGGTTTTCCTACACCGGAAATACACTTGCAGAGAGAAAGGGTTCAGTACCTGATGGGCTCAGGCGCTATTGGGACAAGATCGCTCAGCTCGAGAACGCCTTGATCTCAAAAGCGTGATGTGAGACTCGAACTTGGACAAGGGGTACACGATGTCGGTGAATGACACCTCGGCTAAGAGGGCGAAAGATCCAGAGTCCAACTCTTCTGTTAAGTTCTTCCGCTTAAGGAACCAGGCTCACGGATGAGAAACGGTTCAGTACCCGATGGGCACAGGCACAGTACCTCCAATTACACGAGGCAAGTTCATAGAAAGTGGAACACCTCGTGCGAGTCAGACGAGAGCATAAATCGTCTGGGCGAAGAGTCACCACATACACGCTTGCCTGGAGACAGATATGGAGGCTGTCACAGGCTAGGTTAGCCCACCCGAATTGTCAAGGCATGCCGAAATCGGATGTACTAGGCCTACAAGGCGCATAACGGTGGCACAACGTAATCACGCTCCCGGCGGAAATCGCACGGATATCCGTGCTGGTTAGAATGGAGCGAACGAAAAACAAACAAAGAAACATTCCAAAAACCGATTTTAAATACACATTTAGCGCCTACCAGTTTTTAATATTCCAGTGGGTCAACGTTTGATCTATTTGAGCGTGTTGTATCAGGATTGTTAACACTCTAACACACCATTTTCAGTTAGAAAGAGATGAATATGGAAAACAACGATTGACTACAGTCGACTTAATTGTAACGTTGGTTATGGTTCATAAATAGTAGTATGTTTTACGTAAGCAGTAGTTTACACAACCAAACATCCGAGTAATTCGAAAACGAAAGAAAATCATTACTCCATTTTGAAAACACACCGGAACACCCGGTGTTATTTGTTATTACAACCATCATTTTTTAAGTAATGCAGTTATATATCATATAAGTCTCATGATAATAATACGAACAGATGAAACTGGATACTCATATTTCCGTGTTATCCTTGTACACTTTCCATATTAAACAAAGTAGCCCTAGCTTTTTTAACTCTTTATGAACCAATCACCGATATATCGACTATATAGGAATACTCTACATGATCAATAACCAATGCAGTGATTTTGTTTTCCATTGGTCCTACTTTTATCAATGATATTTTGTGGTTTTCTAATACATGTTTCTATATTAACCTTTAGCACTCTGCGTTAAAATTAAGGAATTTTCCCCTGCCACTAGATTATTTTTAGACTTTACTTATGGAGGGTATTTGGAAAATGCAATAACTTTTTTTGTTTTAAAGTTCAGTATAATTTTGTTTGCGGAAATGAAGTAATGGCTACTGATTGCAATGATGTAAGTGTTGTTGGTGCTATGTGTAATATATGATAAAATTGTGAAGATTACATTTTTCTTTAAAGTGAAAAACATGACATATTCTTGTCCAATATATTCCTTACAGGATAACATGCTGTCAAATGCCTAGATCTATTCTATCTCTTATGTTATTTCATAACCAAACTAACATGTTCATATATCATCTGTGAAAACAAAGTAAACAAGTCGATGTCATGTTGTCGGCTTGGTCTAATGTTTCTCTAAAGTTCGATAAATTCAATGCTGTAATGCTGATAAATGAAAATTATTACCGATGCCTATTCTTTTCTGATGTTATTTCATTACCATACTAACGTGATCTTGATTTCAAAAGCGTGGTGTGATACTCGACCTTGGACAAGGGGTACACGATGTCGGTGAATGACACCTCGGCTAAGAGGGCGAAAGAGCCAGAGTCCAACTCTTCTGTTAAGTTCTTCCCCTTAAGGAACCAAGCTCATGGATGAGAAACGGTTCAGTACCCGATGGGCACAGGCACAGTAACTCCAATTACACGAGGCAAGTTCATAGACAGTGGAACACCTCGTGCGAGTCAGACGAGAGCATAAATCGTCTGGGCGAAGAGTCACCACATACATTCGTGCCTGGAGACAGATATGGAGGCTGTCACAGGCTAGGGTAGCCCACCCGAATTGTCAAGGCTAATATCATCTATGAAAACAAACGTAACATGTCAATCTCACTGACGCTAACAGCTAAGCTTAGTTCTAGCTAGTCCTAGTTATCCTATAATTTTAGAAAAGTTAAAATGTCAGAGATGACTGTAACCTGAAGGTGCTCTATTCAGCTATATTCACGATAATATTCTTTGCGCACATACTCGGCACCGACCAGTTGTTCCATTCCTCAGTTTTTTAGAACTGGGAAACAATATATGAATCGATAATGGACATTCTTTTCCATCAATATTTCGATGGATTGCAGAAAATGTACACTTGTATCAGACGTCACCCTGTTTAGAAAACCAGTGGAAATTAAAGTAAAATATGTTTACTTTCGATCCCAGTCTTTCCCAGATTAATTATGTTAGTTTAAACGACAATCGTCATTTCTTGTTGAAAGTGGTGCAGAACAACGGAGGGAATAATTTGCCTCCAGATATTCAAAATAACTTGACCTTGGCAGATTTTTCCAACTACAGCATTCCAAAAAAAATAATTAAAAGCAATGTTGAATACTTCCTCTTCCATTTTCGCTTTAAACAGGCATGATCATGTGAAAAAAAAATATTGTTTCAAGTTGTAGTGCATGTTTATAAGAAATAATGACAACACCACTACTTTTAAATACAATTCACGACTATCTATGGTTATTTTTCTGAGAATGTTACGGAGTACAAATTCACAGCAGTCTAACTTAGTAATACATAAGCAATGATAATTACTTTAGCTCTTGCTTGCATTCAGTCACAAAATGTCAGTTGCTCTGATAAATTGGTTATCAGTAATGTGCACCTAATTCAGGTCATATCAGGTGTTATTAATATAATTGATAATGCTCCAAGGAAAAAGAAAAATTCAAGAACAAAACATATTAGTAGGTACATTGACACATTAAAAAAAACACAAAAACAATGCTACATCATTAAAAATACTATAGTTAGCTCTTATCGCTGACCGGAATTGAACTAATTCTGTTATATCGGGCAGTACCGAGTTGCCTTGCACATTAAGGGAATATTCAGATAGCATATGAACATTTCAATTTAACGATACCTCAAGAAAGTCTGTACTTTCTTCCCGAAAAAAATTATGAATTTCTTTCGAATTAATTTACATCTAAAGAATTTACATCAAAAATATAGAAAATATAAATTAAACTTTTGACCACAAAATGTAGCGAAGTTAATAATTTCTGAATTATCTTAGCTATTTATATTAAAAATTCTGAAAGATAAACAAGGAAACATACTAACGGAAGGGAAACATATTTTACATAGATGGAAGAAATACTGCAGTGAGATGTACAATGCCCCAAGAAAAACCAAATACAAAACGATAAATGAATATGAAAAAGAGCAAGAATCTACACAGGAAGAAGTAAGATACGCAATAGAAAATTTAAAGAAAGGAAAATCCCCAGGAAATGATGGCTTAACAACAGAAATAATACACGCAGGGGGTGAGGCTGTAACCAAGATTTACCAAAAAACTCTTGCAAAATATGGGAAAGCGGCACATGGCCGGAGGAATGAAAAAAATCATTATACATACCCCTCCCAAAAAAGGCGACTTTCAGATTTGCTCAAACTGCAGAACTATAGACCTTATAAGTCAAGCAAGTAATGTAATGTTAAAGATCATAATGCGAAGAATAAAACAAAAATTAGAGATGGAGATAAACGAAATACAGGCCGGCTTCAGATAGGCAGAGGAGCTATATTTAATATAGTTTATATCTTTAACATCGATCACATCTTTAACATGAGATTGATCATAGAAAAGTGTAGGGAATTCTCAAATGGCCTGCACATGTGTTTCATAGATTACTCAAAAGCGTTCGACTGCGTCCAACACCAGCAACTATGGGAGATAATGAACAGCATGAGTTTCCATAGACATATGATTCATCGAATAGAGGAACTTTACCAAGAGCAAAAGGCTGCAGTAAAATTAGAGGACGATCTCTCAGAGTGGTTTGAGGTACAGAGTGGAGTAAGGCAGGGATGCACACTCTCCCCATACCTGTTCAACATTTACGCAGAAAGTATAATGAGGAATGTGAGAGAAGACATACACAACGCTGATTACCACGTTTTAAACATAGGTGGATTCGATACCCTGAACTACGCTACGCAGACGACACAGTGCTTCTTTCAAATGATATAAAGAGATTGGAATAGTTAATCAAGAACACAAAGAAATACAGCGAATCACAAAATGTGTGTATAAACACGCAGCAACAAAAATCATGTCAACAGATATAACAACACAGCAACCAAAAATCAGAATAGACAATACCGAGATAAAATGAGTGGATAAATTTGAATACTTAGGAGCAAACATCAACGGTGCAGGAGACTGCATGGCAGACATAAGGAAGAGATTGGCAATGGCATATTGTAAAATAACACGGTTGAAGAACATATGGAAAAACAAAAAAAATAGAAACGAAATTGCTAATGTTGCGAGCTTTTATTTTTCCGGTCGCAACATACGGCTGTGAAACATGGACCCTAAGTATAACAGCGGCAAAGAAGATCAACGCCTTCGAGCTGAAATGCTACAGAAGGATACTTAGAATATCATGGAAAGAAAAGAAATCAGAAACTCAGATTAATTACCTTGAAGATTCCAGAGTGTTGGTTACTAAACACAATAGCAAAAAGAAAACTACGCCTGTTTGGCCATATAAAGAGACACAACTGTTTAGAAAGACAAATAATGGAGGGAAGAGTACCTGGGAATAAGAGAAAGGGCAGACCAGGAAGACGTTGGACTGACGACATTAAAGATAACATGAATACATCGCTAGAAAATTCAAGCCGCATCGCCCAAGACAAAGAGGGGTTCAGAGAGTTCATTGGGAAGACAACGTTCTGGAAAGAATACGTCACATGATAATTTACATTAAAACAATACAGAGACTATACATTTCTGTGTTCGTGAAAACAAGACCCTTATGTTGATCACATTTCTGGAATTTTGAGATGGACACAGAACTATTTGATATTCAAAATGGCGGCTAATTCCATAATTATAATACAAATAAATTATATATCTATTAAGCATAAGAAAATACAACGGAGTTTATATAATTTTGTATTCGCAAAGGACAGGACGCATCTTTGTTGATCACAATGCTGTGATTCTCAGATGCATGTACATCATCATGGTGTGACATATACTTTCCAGAACGTAATCTTCTGTATGGACCTTCTGAACGTCTCTCAATCTTGGGCGAGTTGATATGTCTCCTCCAGGGACATGTTTAAACAGTCAGATATATCATTAGTCCATCTTCGTTTTGGCAGACTCCTCCTCTGCTGCCTTTATTCTCTGCCCCCTGCTTTTAGTCTGTCCATGTTATTATGTCTCTTAGATGACCAAAACAGTTCAGCTTTCTTATTATCAAGTTATTTAGGAGCCAGCCCTCTTCGATGTTTAATGATTGTAATGCTTCTTTGCCTTTTTTTGCTGTCCATGTTATATGCAAAATTTATCTATAACATCTTATGTCAAAGGTAACATTTTTCTATGCCACTTTAGAGAGTCCAAGCCTCACAGCCGTGTACTGTCACGAGGAATACGCATGTTCTTATCATACACAGTTTTTCTTTGCTACTGATAAATTGCCAGAGATTTTTCATTTCAGCAAGTTTCGAACATGCCATTTGCTATCCTTCTCGTAATTTTTTCTTCGCATTTCTCTGATCTATTTATGTGCGTGCCCAAATAATTGAAATTTGATACGACTTCCAGTTAATTGCTATCAATTGTTATTTTGGTTTATGAATCACTGGGTACAGTACACGTGTAGTTTTCTATTGCTTTCAGGAAGAAAATCCGTTTATCGAATAGCACTGAGAAAACACATACATTTCCTACGCAATTATTTACTGGAAAGGTAAAATTAATAATCAAATTAAAACAACTACTTAATATTCAAAATAGCAGCTACTATGAATAATTAAAACAAATGTTGATGTTATTAAAAATTAAATGCTGTTTTCAGCAATGGCCAACACTCTTAAAAATTGCATATATGAAAAGAAAATTGGTTAGAGAACTTAATAAATCTAGTAGTCCACACATTTTTTATAATGATCACTGAATTCGAAACGGTTATACAAGCTGGTCACGTGAAATGTATAGGAGAAAGCAACATTTTCTGTACATTAGAAGTGTGGATGTCCAAGTACACAAGTATTGTGATTCATGATGGATGGCATGAAGCCTTCAGAAGAGAGCACATACTTCAGACAAATAATGTCTTACTTCGGACAAATAATTTCTAGCAGCATTTCATTTCCAAGATGCAAAATGAAAATACCAAAGAGCTACTCTTTGCCGACGATTAGGCTATAATAGCAAATGAAGAAACTGAACTTCAACGTCATCTAACATCCATGGACGTCGAGTGCAAGAACAACAAAATGAAGATAAGCATAGATAAAACAGAAACCATGGCAATAGGAAGGGATACACATAATCTAAATATATAAGTGGAAAATCAAGTCATTAAACAAACAAACACCTTAAAATACTTATGCGTAACATTCTCTTCAGATGGAAAGATGGACACCGAAATAGACATTCGTTGTAACAAAGCGAATCAAATACTGGGTCAATTATCCCCTTTATTGCAACACAAAATGCTACCACTGTCACAAAAAAACATCTTATTCAAAGTATCTTCATTCCAACCCTGTGCTACGAATGTCAGACATGGTTCTTAACAACAAATTATAAGAGACAACTGGTTACAACAGAGATGAGATGTCTGAGAAAAGTCACAGGAGTGACCAGAAGACACAGAATTAGAAACTAAGTCATAAGAGAAAGAGTGGGTGTCATATCAATTCTACAATACATACAAAACCAACAGATACGATGGTTTGGTCTTCTGGAAAGAATGCCGTGTGATTCATTAGCTTATAAAGCATATACGAAGAGAGGAGAAGCAGAAAGAAGAGCCAATGGTAGACCTAGAGTACGCTGGATCGACAACATCAAAGAAACATTACACGAACACCAAATAACATTATCTGAAGCTGCCAGAAAAGCGAGAACAAGAACATTTTATCTCCCTCGACACTCGTAAAGGGTAAAAGAGGAAGGAAAGTAGAAGAAGAAGCATTTCATCTGCCTGATAATACCTTATCTCTCCAGAATTTTCGCTCCTTTGCTGAAAGACTCAGCAGTCGAAAATCTGATAACAAATGTCAATGATCATGCTAATGAAAAACTTGAACTAATAGGCCTACCTCGAAGGAAGCATTCAACTGTGAAATAGATTCTGCTTGATTTATTTTTAGTTTCTGGCCATCCTAACCTGTATTTAACACAAAACATTCTCTAAGAGCGCAATATTACATTATTATTGTAAAATTATTGAGGAAGGCTGCATATTATTATTTCCTACAAATTTTGTACTGTAAACAAAATACTTACCATCATCTTAGATGGAACATCACTACAAACAAAATATTATATAGACCTATGTTTATATACCTTCATGTATTAATTTTGTTTGTTTTTCATTTTGTGTTGCTATATTTTACACATTTACGATCATATTTATTTTAAAACCGGAAGAAATAAGAATAACCTCTAAGGCATCCTTAATTATCATTATAGATGTAAATAATAAATTATTATATTCTCATATTTATTAAGAATTATTATTTATATTTTCTGCAGTATTTACAAGGGTGCTGGAGCAGTTTACTGTCTAGCTACAAATAGTTCTTTTGATAAATTCCTTAATGATACACACCAATGGGAGGACGTCGAAGAAGCAAACTTGGCTATATAACAAGCATTTGTACACTGATTCCTGATATCAATGTCATAGTTCACATATGTTGTGCCAAGTGATGTAGAACCTTCTACACTGGTTGTTGCAAAATATATTAAACCTATTTAAAGATCTATTTATCATATCAATGATGTTGGAATTACTAAAATAAAATGTAGAATAAGAAACGAATCAACAAATTATAAGTTGTAATATAAAAAAACATCTCATTAAAGTTTAGTCTACTGGCTGCCATTGATAAGCTTACAACAGCAGACTATCTGACTACGAAGCAAGATAATGATGATAAAGTAATTTCTTTAGCTTTGAGCAGATAATCGTGACATCCTATAATCTTTCAAACAATAAAGTTTATTATCTCAAAGGCATGGCTGTGTTAAAAGAGGAAGAGAGCACATACGATACGGTGTATTGTCCATTACCGTTATCTCACTCAGAAGTTAGTGGTCAAACAAGGGGATATTACTGTCCATGTTTTAAAGATGACCAATGGTCGCGGGGATGTTTTAATAAATGCATATTATAGACTATATATGCATGTTTTGTTCTTCGAAGAAGGGCTCTAGAAACATCTTCAGTAGGTTGTGAATTTATGTAAAAGAAAACGGTGTTTTGCACATTTACTACTTTCTCTTTTCATCCTATTTTTGCTGATCTTTTTCGCAGAAAACACTGGTTTACAAAAAAAAATGAAGTTGAAAATTGTCTATAATTTTTTTTTACTGAATTCGGAGCATTCTGTGCCACTGTAAACAAAAATGACATCCATTTCTCAATATCAGGTCAGGTGTTTTTTTTTAAATTGATTAAAAAAAAGTTATATTCTCTGACTATAGCCTTCTATTCATAACTACATTTTGGTGATTGATTTAGTTGATTTATTTGTTACATTTCTGACATAAAAAGTATTTAACAGAATGTATTTATTAAATGTTGCAAACATGGAGTTATATAAATGAAGAGAAGACATTGAAAAAGGTAAGGACATGTAAATTATGTCATCACTAAGCAAAATTCAAGATATAAACTTCAATTTCTTCGACTTTCTCGAGTAATAAACAGCAGCAAGGATGTCTCTCTTCAGAGTCCAGTAGTAATCAGCCATCATTACTGCATCCAAATGTCCTGGATACCTAGTCTCCATCTCTTTCATATCCTGATGGAACCTCTCTCCCTGCTCGTCACTCATTGATCCAAGATTCTTGGGAAACCGATCCATATGGGAGAATAAATAATGCACTTTTATGCTCATGTTGAATCCAAGGTTTTTGAAAGCAGTCAGCATATTGTTGAAAACTTCTTCATAGTTACTGGCTTTGGTGTTGCCCCAAAAATTCTTCATAACCAGAACAAAGGCCTTCCATGCTTCCAACTTCAATCTGTTCATTGATTTTTCAAACTCAGGATCTCTGATGAGCTGACGAACTGACAATCGCTAAAAGTCTTTTCTTCTTCATTCTCCTCTTGACCTTCTATAACACTGTAAGAATCTTCATCACTGATGTCAGGGATTTCTGCATAGACAGGTACTGGACATTCATCAGAGTGAGCTACAGGACGACATGCTGATTCAAGATCAGGATACTTGAGGACTTTTCAATTCGTTCTATTGATCCTAGTCAGATCAATAGCGCAGAAATAGCAATCAGAGACATGGTTTGTGGGCTCCCTCCATACAATGGGTATTCCAAATTTCAGATTGCTCTTCTTGCCTATAATCCACCGACGCAAGTATTCATTACATGACTTGCACACCATGTGAGGAGCCCAAACGTTATTCTGGTCACCAAGTTTTATACCAAAATACGCATGGTAAGCTTGCTTTATGAAAGTTGTGACTGGATTCCTATTAGGAACGAGGGTGTATTCACCGCAGAAGTAGCAGAAGATGTTAGGTTTATTTCTGCGAGATCTTCTAGTTGAAGCCATTTGAATCACTTGAAACCTTAAAAATATACACACAAAATTAGCAATACTAGTAAGTTTAAACATGTGAAATCTTCATAATATGTATATTCCAAGATAGATTAAGAAATTGTGCAACATATGGCGTGAAAATATCCATACATGTGACAATAAAATACTTGCTTCCTATATCATTTGTCCTTTGAAATTGAAAAAGAAAATGTGATTAAATGTGTGGAAACCAATTGTTGTTTTATTAATTGATTTGACATAGAATATGACCCACCTATAAAAAAAACATGATCTGATTGAGCAAAACCAATGTATCTTTTAAATTCAGCACAATAAAATTATCCTAAATCTTAACCCAAAAAAAACATAGACAGCACATTTGACCTACCTATTGGCTATGTTCCTAGTAGCCTAATAATAGTCAGTTCTGATGTCCGAAGTAGAGGAGACTTTTTGAAACACCCGATCCCTTTTCCTTACCCTAATCTACAGGCTTCCGAAGGAAGGCATTCCGGTGCAGAAGGATCATCACACCGTTAGTGCAGCATTTACCTTTATACGAACTATGAGTAGTCGATATTTCTTGTCAGCTTTATTGATCCGTCTGCAATGATTTTGCATCTGACGTTCACCGCAACTTATAAGTCTTCCATAAAAGGACAAAGGTGCAATATTCATTGACCTGCAACTCTGTCATCCATGGGGATTATTTCATAGAAAATAAAATTAAAAAATTGAGACAAGACAAACATTTAACCCAGATGTGTAAACAACAGGACATACAACCTTTAAACATATAACTGTAAAGATGAATATTGAAGGGATATTCGCTGGAAGAAGAGCCTCTTGATCATTTTCTATAGGTATAATATATGAGGGACAGTGAACAATTCACAAATGGCTAAAATAGTAAGCACTTTTACGTTTTTCCAGATGATATTGTTGTTCTATAAGAGATATAATATAGGATCCAATGTGATGATAGATATGACTCACAAGATCAATTTAAACCATAAGGAGTCTTCCACATGGAATTTCACGCCCACTTGCACCATCGTGAGCTGTTGTGTGTCTTATACGTGCAGCCTTTAACTAACTGTATCACTTTCTCCTCTGTCTTTATACCATTCCCGATCTTTCCTTCCCCCATGCAAGCCAATCCATGACAACTTCTTCATCTGATTCCGTATCATGAATGTGTCATACATATTCTTCTTTGTTATGAAGTAGTGGCCGAGCCTGATATATTTTTCCAGAATGTATTTGTCAAATAAAGTTGATCATTAGGTATTCTGTCATCTTCCATCCTTCTAGTCACTAACGTAGATAAAGGTGCTGCAATCCACTGTAGTATGTTATGCAAACAATGAGTTTTTTTAAAAATTATTATTCTTTTTATCTCAAAGGCATGGTTATGTTAAAAGGAGAGGGAGATTATGTATGCATGTGTTAGTCTCCAAAGCAGGGCCGTAGAAACATCATCAGTAGGGGGTGAATTCATGTAAAAGAAAAACGGTCTTTTGCACCTTTCTAATACTCTCTTCATTCTATTTTTGCTGACCTTTTTTGAAGAAAATCATTATTATTCTTTGAATAAAAGTAAAATCTTTAGTATGACTTCTGATATAAGGAAAAATGTGGAGCATGACATTTAATGAAGGATTACTTCAGGAACAAAGAAATAAAGAATTTATGGTGACCGCCACGGCGTATTGTCCAGTGATGTTATCTGACTCAGAAGCTAGTGTTCAAACAAGTGCGATTACTGTTCATGTGTTAAAGATGACCAATGGTCATGGGGATGTTTTAATAAATTATATAATGATGTAGCTCATTGAATGTACGAAATAGTATTACATGTTGGTAGAACTCGTTGAAGGCTCCCGTGATTTACTCATACCAATTTTTAATTGGTTTATTTGTCGAATTGAAATAGTATTGCGTGATGGTGGAAGTGGCCGGGAGTTCACATGGCTTACTCATACAAAAAATTATTGTTTGAGCACTTAAATGTTATTTCTCATATTTAAATATTATTTAGTGGTGGAGGAATTAGCCGTGGATTCCCATGACTCACTCATGAAAATACATGCGGATATACATACAATATATAAACACATAGATAACAAAACAATGTGCTAACATGTAATATATTTTTATTTTATGTAGACGATGTCTGGTAGAGCCAAAATGTCTCGCCCTCTACGCTGCTTGTTCTGTGGTTATAGGTTGAAGATAAAGTTATCAGCCTGTTGAGTGTATCTGTGATACTGGTCATGGACATTGGACTAACGTTACTGTCACAGGATACAGGGGCTATCGTATGAATAGCCTGGGTATCTGATACATTTTGACGTTGTGGTATTGTCACCGGAACAGGAACTGGGTGCTGCTGGTATTTGAAAACGATCAAATTTGGCAAGTGTTTCACACTGTAAAGCGAGATGTTAAACTTTCTGACGTGTCATAGTAATACGGATTATGATAGGAATTTTAGGAAATTCTCTATATTACTTTCGAAAGTAAATAAAACAAGCTCTATGTAGCAACTAACAGATACTGGTTTCACGTCCTTATCCAAGGGTCTAACCAGTTCATTACATCTATTCACGCACACCAAATTTGTGGGAACTGTGTATGAAGTAATGCTCATGTTCAGGTAGTCGTGTGGTCGAATGATACCGGTTGCTGTGGGATTCATATGGAATGGGAAAACCGACGCTAGCCGATTTTCGAGACGTGGCGAGACTTGTTAAGCCAAGGGCTGACTAATCAAAGTCCATTCGATCGTTGACGTGCTGCCTTGATTAATAGGGTTTCAGGATGCCGTTCATACTCCAGCTTTGGGCGTTAATCAAAATGAAATAAATGGCCTAGAGACCGCAATCATTGGTCACCACATCCAACAAATGTCTAGTATTGTAGGTGAGACCTCTGATTAAGTGTTTACGTATAAACTATGTGATATCCTAATGGATGGGTGTTAGCCCAAAAGAGTCAAAATGTTTGAAAGTGTCATGTCCATAATATAGAGAAACCCAATGCGCTTCAGTACATTTATAAATAGTTATTCAACAATATTGTCTATTTTCTCCGTAATTACTGAGCGTATAAACTTCATATTTTGCATTGAGTGCATTATTTCATAACAACGTTACAGATTTATGATTAATTATTATATAGATTGAACGGATTTGTCGCAGCAGTCGCTATGAATGTCGTTTATAAGGTACTAATTATTTTATTTTATGTGGAAAATAAATTTTACAGTAATTGCTTGTACAGTTCATTTGTTTTATCGTGGGTAAAAATGAGATATTTGTAATGCAATATTTTTCTTTTTTTATTAATCTTTTCATAATCCGATGATTCGTAAAGATCGATGATTGTAGTTGGTTGAATGAATCTTAAACCATCTTTCTGTACATATTATTCTTCCACTTTCAATATATGGTCCTCACATTTAACCCAGAATTCTCTGTCAATGGCGGAGAGCAAAGCATATGAAATTTTCTGAACATCATTCAGTTTTAAAGCTTTATTTTCCTTTGTCACTGCTGCCTTAATTTTAGCCCAAACATATTCGATTGGATATAAATGTGAATGGTACGGTGGTAATTGTATTCATTTATGTCCATGCTCCTCTATAATTTTATCA
This sequence comes from Meghimatium bilineatum, assembly GCA_034231615.1. NCBI lineage: Eukaryota > Metazoa > Mollusca > Gastropoda > Stylommatophora > Philomycidae > Meghimatium > Meghimatium bilineatum. The sequence continues at coordinate 40,642,925 of CM067320.1, read as the reverse complement.
ATGAGAAAAGTCTTAGTTCTGTGTTCATTCTTTACCAACAACAGTAACTCCGGTTTCAAGTGCATTTCAGTAAATGGAATGTGTTCTTTTCTAAGCCATATTTTAATATCTTCCTTAGTAGACTAGGTTGTAGGGATCTTATCTTCATATGCAACATTATGGTAGGAAGCGCTGTCCGTAACTAGACTGGATGGTCTATCTAACGATGGATGTAAAGTCTTTTCTATCACTCTCTAAATATACGGCCATTCAGATCAGGTAGTATTGATTATCGGTAGATTTGGAAATGAAAATGAGTTCACCATTCTTCAAAAGACCATTTTGTCTGCTACCTGCGTGTGCCATTATTAATCTTCGACCGTTGCTGCTTGGTGCATATCCATTAATAGTTTCATGTACAGATTGTCATTCCTTTTCATTAGTGTGGTGAGCGTTTATTATGTCGCTTCTATGTATTTTTTCGAAATGTATATTCGAAAATCCGACACCCATTACAGATTTCCATAATTTAGTTTTAAAATGCGAATGCCGTTCTTCTTTTCTAAATACGTTTTCTATGTCTTTAATGTCAATGCTTCTATGCAATCCAAAAGTCTATGAATTGCTTTCGTTTCTGTTGATTTTTAAAATTATAGTTATCTTCTCATAACTACCTTGATAGTGTTTTGCAGTTTATACCCGTGGCATGTTGTGTTCTTTTTGATGGCCTATAAATACTATGAAACAGAGTACAGCATCGTGCCTATTCTGAAAAATATTTTTACAATCTCATAGTTATATTTTTCAGTGTAGAGATTTAACGATTTTAAAATTATCTTTAATTATTTAACTTTGAAAAGTTAAATTATGATTAAATTAATTTAACTTTTCAAAGTTAAATAATTAAAGATAATTTTAAAAAAATAATTACATTGTATCATAAAACAACATGTACAACAATATTATATCCATGTCTTTGAATTATTTACAAACAAATGATATGTTGAAGACATCATAATAAAAACATGTCGAATATGAGTAGCACCTTTGAGAAAAATGACGTTTAGCTATTATTTTAATATATTTCAAAGTATTATTTATATCCGGAAAAGTAAATATACGCGAAATAAAACATTAAAGACGCCGTACCGATGAAAAATATACATCTGATGATAGAACAACATGAATCTCATGCGTGTACATCATTAAGCACTATAGTCTGTCTATAGTGACAACTGACAACAGAATCTGTCTGGACTTGGATTCCTTGATTATTGAGTCCTTCCCCGCATACACGACAATATGCAATGGATCGGGCGTGATCGTCGAAAATTTAATTTTTATCGTGAGAGGAACGGATGATGCCATCTTGAACTTGTCACCATCAAATAGATTGGGGCTGATGTCTGAGGTATATAAGGCGTAACCGTCTTTGAAATGTCTATACTCAAGATATTCTCGGCGTCTTTACCAATCAAAACCATGGCTAAGTTGGTCCAATTTCATGGATAGGGGCGTATCGCTGACAGTTCTGCCATCCGCGCTAACGTTCAAATATATCATACATAAATTTTGATATCTGAAGAGACTAGCCGTGTAAGACCCGTTTAATTAACCAGTGTGTTCGACTACTTTGTATACATCTCTTGTAAACGGCTGTCGAGTTCACTGATTCGTTGCTATGATGCAGTGTTTATAGTACGTGACGCAGCCTGATTAGTTAATGCACATAATCGTGGATATCCGTAGTTGCAACTGGCACATTCCAACGTCTGTGCTGTCTTTTTTTGGAAAGTTATTTGTAGTGGCCAGAAGTAGCATTTGTGTTTTCGTACCGACACCCGAGCTATCACGTTTGTTCATCATGGACACCAATCTCGTTGAAATTATAATGGATGACGATTCAGATGTGGAGGACACTGTAGAATTCACAAAAGCAGACACGCTTCATTATATGATGTGGTGGAGATAATAGTGAGACTGATTCTGTTGGCAGCGTGGTTGACGACAAATTGGAAGACGAAATTGTTGATAATTCACGTGCCCTGTTGGGTTATAGCCATAGTTATAGCCGAGATATAGCCATGATCCAAGCGACTTCGATGCAGTTGTTGGACCTATAGACTTAGCTGGTAACGTTAGTGATGTAGACGTTTTAGGTCTGTTTATTACAGAAGATATTATCAACATGTTGGTGACTGAAACTAATCTTTACGATAAGTAGGTTAGGGAATTGAAGGTGCATCTCTTGTAAAGCTTCTTGTACAGCATCTCTTGTAAAGCAGTTGCATCTGTTGTAAAGGACGTCAACACTGATGAGATGAGAACTTTTGTTGCTTTGGTGCTCTTGATGGGTCCTACCAAACGTTCATCCTATGGTTTGTATTGGTCAAATGACTGTTTCCTTGAGATGTATGGGTTTAGGAATGTCATGAGTAGGGGCATATTTTTAGCTACTCTTTCATTCCTGCACCTTGTGGAGAACACAAAAGCTGTTGCACGGGGGCTACCCGGCCACAGCTAGGCGTTCAAGATACAAGTCGCTCAATGCCTTTTCAAGGAGCTTGGCGAGAACCAAACAGACGCTTTCTACATTTGAATCGCAAGGGCCCCTTGCGATGAAGTCTGTAAAGCTCAAGGCTAGTGACCCATTTCGTACTTCTAGAGATGATTACTTTCTCTACATGGCATGGTATGAAAAGAGACAAGTTAATTTGATGAAATCTGCACACACTGCGCAGATCTTCAATAGGAAGGTTCGTTTCAAACGTCATAATGGTATTGTGCGGGATGTGGTACAACCTGGAAAATGTACCAGAATGTTACCAGTGTTCTAGCTAAGGACATGAACGGGGACAAAGACATCAATAGAGAATTGAGTGAATTTAATAGATGTATACTACTACATGCTGCTAGTAAAACCATACCCAGGGGGCACGCAAGAATTACAAATCCTACTGGAATGATGAACGGGAAAAGCTGCACAACGAGATGGAAACATCTAGACAGCAGCTGAGAACAGACCTAGCCAAGAACATCACACCAAATATCAGCAAAGAAAGGCTAAATTTCAAAGAGCCAAGTTACATGCCAGACGAAGCAGCTGGAAAGAAAAAAACAGAGTCGATGAACTTAGAAAGAGATACTAGGAAATTATGGAAACTTGTAAAACAACTAAATGACGAAGGTACCGGGAGAAATACCAGTATCCCACATTATAAAGATAGTAACATTTTAACAGGTAAGCATACGGCTGATTACTTTGCAGAAGAAAATAACGTCAAAGTTAGCCCAGACAAACAAAAGGAGATTCGAGAGAACCTCGAATATATTGGACAAGGCGAACCTATACCCGAAATCATGGAGGCACCAATCACAATGAAAGAACTGGAGCAGGCAATATCCAAATTTAAAATGAAAATGTCCCCTGGAGCTGATGAAATGGTTAAATCCTGGGAACTGCAGCAAGAGCACAGCTACTGCAGATCTTTAACACAACCTAGTACAATGACACTGTACCACAGGCGTGGATAGAAGCAATAATGATACTACTCCTCAAATCAAGAAAAGTTGGCAACACAGTCTCCAATTACAGACCTATCAGCCTCACAAAATGTCTATTTAAAAAAATGGAACGCATTATCAATCTTAGGATGCAGTGGTACCTTGAAAGTGAAAAACGTCTGATATCGCAGCAAGCAGGCTTCAGAAAGTTCTACTCTACTGAAGATCTGGCAACCTACCTCTATCATGATGTTGAGGATGCCTTCCAAGATAAGAAACCGTTACTAGCAGCATTGATAGACCTCAGGAAATCATTTGATAAGGTCTGGAAAGAAGAGCTCTTAAAGAAATAGGGAAAATGCAGTGCTAGCTCAAGAATGTAAAAATGGGTATACCTGCATGAAGCATATGAAGCATGAAGCATACCTGCATAATAGAAGAGCAAGCGTACCATTATATGGTCGCAAGAGCAAGAAAGTCCTACTGCGTCATTGAGTCTTCCAGGGAGGAGTCCTGTCACCCAAAATTTTCTTGGTTTAAATCAATGATCTAGTTGCTCAACTACCACACGGTATCAAAGTGACAATATATGTTGACGCCTTGGTGATTTGGTGCACGAAAGAACATGCTACAGTGGCCAATAAACAAATAAAATGAGCTATCAATGCCCTAACCATTATCACAGAAAGGTGCATCACTACACTCTTTACCCTGTCACCAAAACAAAAAGCTGGTGATATCAAGTTAGATGGAGAGCTCTTGAAAGAAGACAAACAACTCACATACCTCGGAGTTACTTTTGATGATAAGCTGACATGGAAACAACACATAAACAAAGCAACAAGAGAAAAGCAAAGAGGAAGTTAGTTATCCTGAGAAAACTAACTGGAACCACAGTGGAAATATGGCATAGCACAGTGGGAATATATTCCGTAAAGTTTACCAGTAAGGCATAAGACCACACCTGGAATATGGTTCAGCTGCGTGGTGTCATGCATCAAACACCACATTACAAGATCTAGATAGAGTGCTAAACCAGGCACTTTGGAAAATGTTGGGAGCAATGACATCAACACCCATAGCAAAGATTCAGAAAATGGGAAGAATGCAAAAACTTGGCGAACGCAGAGACACAAAAGTACTAATTCAAGCAGAAAAAATTCAGTGTATGCAACGTTATCCAATGAAGGAAAGATAGCAAAATCTAAAAATTGGGCGAATGAAAAAAGCAGCTTTCTCCACTAAGCTAAACGACTCCGTAGACAACTTACAGACCTACTAGAAGTTGAGAGCCCCTTAAGGTCTGTACCAGAACAAACCCCTGGAGTGAACGTTATAGCATACCAATATACGAGGCGTGTTCAAATGAAAACGGGACTTGTTACACCACGCGTGATAGAGCGCACTGATATTGATGACATTTTGCACTAGTAATGAGTATCCAATAATTTACATACGGTCACGTGTTCATCTTCCCAGCATGCATATGTGCTGCAGAAGACTGTTAACAATATGGCGGGTGTGATTCCGAACCCGTCCAAAGTGAATCAGCGTGCTGTGATCCAGTTTCTTTCATTTGAAGGATGCCAAGCAGTAGACATTCATCGGAGAATGAAGGCAGCATATGGTGACAAATGTTTGTCGAGGACCAGAGTGATGGAGTGGGTGCGTATGTTTAAAGACGGACGTGAGTTAACGGCAGATCTTGCACGGCCAGGTCAGGCGCATATTGTTGCAACAGAAGAGGCCATAGCCGTGCTTGATAAAGCAGTACTGACTGACCGTCGTCGGAGCATTCGTTCGCTTGCAGAAGAATTCCATATGTCAATTGGGACAGCCCACATGGTTGTTCGGAAGAAATTGAACTATCGGAAGGTGTGTTCACAGTGGGTCCCACGGATGTTGACTGACCACCATAAGGAAGAACGGATGGGATGGAGTTTGAACCACCTGATGCGTTACAGGGCAGAGGGTGATGCATTTCTGTTGAGCATTGTGGCAGGTGATGAATCGTGGTGCCACCACTATGAACCGAGCAGCAAAATTGACAGCATGCAATGGAAACATCCAGGTTCACCAAAACCCAAAAATTCAAGACACAGGTTTCTGCTGGGAAGGTTATGGTGACTGCACTTTAGACAAGCTGCATAAGGCCATCAAGGCTAAGCGACCAGGCAGACTTTCTCAAGGTGTGATTCTTCTCCACGACAACGCTCGTCCGCACGTCGCAAAAATTGTGCAGGAAACATTGGCAAAGAAGAATTGGGAAGTTCTTCATCACCCAGCCTATAGTCCCGATTTATCCCCGTGTGATTTCCAGTTGTTCGGACCGTTGAAGAAAGCACTAAAGGGACAGCGATTCAACAGCGACGCAGACGTGAAGACAGCGGTGACCACATGGTTCAGAGAACAGCCACGCAACTTTTTCTCGGACGGCATTCGACGTCTACCTAAACAGTGGGATGCTTGTCTAAATGCATACGGAGATTTTTTCTGATGAACCCAGGTGCATTCTTATTCACAAGTGGTTGCTTTGTTCAATTCCGTTGCAAATATTAAATTGCGTATGATACTTTTTAAATAAATCCACAAGTCCCGTTTTCATTTGAACACGCCTCGTACATTCAGACCCATTTGGAAGGAATACACTATGTACGACCAGCGGAAAATTACCACTAAACAGATAAGGCCATGTTGGCATGTTTAGTTAATGACACAGACCGTAGCGTACTCTCCGTGGCGGTGTACTGGGTTCATTAGGTGAATTGCTAGTGATATGCTAGGTGATATGCTAAGTAATATGCTGGTGAATGCTAGTAATATGCTAGGTGATATGCTAAGTGATATGCTGGTGAATTACTAGTGATATGCAAGTTGTTATTGTAGTGATTTGTAGGTGATATGCTAGATCATATAAGTAATAGGCGTTATATGGACTATATACTATCAAAATAAGTAACATGGCGCAGCATGGCACGATGTTTGCACGACCTCTCTATAGGCAGTATTTTATTCTTTGAGCTTTATTAGGTGATATGCTAGTGATATGATGCTAAAGCAAAATAAATTAAACTGGATACTAGAAAAACTTACCGAACCTATAAATAAAAATATATTTAAGAAAGTAAATAAAAACATAATAAAACTAAACAGGACAATTCTCAACATGTCGGCCCAAATGGGACCTTTTTCAAGAGACAAATAAAATAGATGTTAGTCACAAAATAGATGATTGAATTTGTTCAAGCCATGTTTCTATGTAACGTAGAGACGTGACCCAGTAACATTTATGGAAACGCATCCAGTAAAAGAAAAAATGCGTGCTTTCATTTAAAACAAACCGGAAAGTGGGAAATTAGAGGCAATAGAGATGTGGTTCTATATAAGAATAATGAGAATACCGTGGAATGCCAAAAAAACTAATGTTGAAGGTATTGAAAGAATAAAAAGAAAAACTGACATAAATCAATAATATAAGAAAAAGACAATCTTCTGTTTTTGTCACTTCATGAGACAGGCAGGATTGGAGAACAGTAATAGCAGGCAAGGCTAAAGCCAACAGAGACAGAGTGCAAAAACGTGAAAAAATATTAGTTTGACAACCTGACAAAGCATGGAAACAATAACGATCCTGATACACAATACTGTGGACACAAATCCGAGGAGAGCCATGATCGCCTATACCAGCCAGAAGGGCACATGATGATGATTGAGGAGTAATGACGAGGTTGTGTGTATTTGGGGTGGGTGGGTTTAGGAAAAGGAAAGATACAACAAGGATCAGCATGTGAAAGTGCATGGAATTAATGTGGAACCAAATATAGACATATATATATATATATATATATATATATATATATATATATATATATATATATATATATACACATCCACACATTCATATACATATATATATAGAAATGTATACAGACACAAAGAGTTAAGAAATAAATATATAACAAAATGGACACATAGATGTGTGAAGGATACCCACACAAAATTCACTGGCATGTAAATGTATACATACATAGGAAAGGGCTCACACCAGAATATGCATACATATTGACACATAATGGAGATATATACATAAACATAAACAACATACACATAAACACTTTCTCACATAAATAAAAGCAATAACATGAACATTCGCACACATAGAAACATATACATATATGAATATAATCGTTTGTTCACATAAAGATATTAACATGCAATGCTATAACACATGCATATGTACACATACAAATATGTGTCCCAACGTAATTGTATTGATACATAGAACCATGTAAAAGAAAATGCATATACAAGTAATTATACATGTGTGGGAACACATCAAAGAGGCAACTGCAATAACATCGAGAAAACAAAGTCTAAATATGTAAATGATTGAACAACTACAATAGGGCATTCTAATGTAAAATTGATGGACTAAAGTACAAAACAATCACATGTTGAAATACATAAACACAAAAAACAACCTAAAGGATATATATATAGAATTCTGGCATACAGAAAAATAATTACTCATGAACGTGTACAAAGACAAACAATTACAAGAATCAGTACAATACGAGAGTAGAGGTCATAAAGAAGAGGTGGGTAGCTCAAACAAATCGGTGATTGATGTTCATAGCGTGTGGTTGTAAGACCGAGATGTGGCAAATGACAACTGATATTCCAATTTTCTACACCTCTACATTAGTTTTTTCTGGCGTTCCATGGTATTCTCATTATTCTTATATAGAACCACATCTCTATTGCCTCGTATTTCCCACTTATAACTCGTATTTCCCACTTAGCCTTATAACACACCCCAGTAAAGTGATGCTCAAAATACTACTTAACAGAATAAAACACAAGTCGGAAGAAATAATTGCAGAAGAACAAGCTGGCTTCAGAGCAAACAGAAGCACCGTTGAACAAATATTTAACATCCGAACACTAATCGAAAAACATATTCAACACCAACGTGATTTATACCACAACTTCATTGACTTTACAAAGGCCTTTGATCGTGTTTGGCATGATGGTCTGTGGCACATACTAAGGAAATTTAATTTTGACACCACAATTATAGACATTATTGAAGCTCTGTACGAAAATGCAAATAGTGCTGTCTTGTCACACAATACAATTGGAGAGTTCGTCAAAACAACTGTGGGAGTTCGACAGGGATGCATAATGTCCCCAGTACTTTTTAACATATACTTAGAGCACATCATACAAGAGACATTACTTGACTACAACACGTCTATATCGATCGGAGGTCGCCCTATTTGCAACTTGCGATTCGCTGATGAAATCGATCTTATAGCTGGGTCAGAACAATCATTGCAAGAATTAACATCAAAGTTAGAAAAAGTTACCAGCAAGTACGGAATGGAAATCAATTCAGATAAGAGCAAAATTTTGGTAAACAGCAGAGACACAGAAAACCAGACTAATATCATGATGAATGGACACAAGCTTGAAGAGGTGAATACCTTTAAATACCTCGGATCCAGTATATGCAGCGATGGTAAATGCAAAGCAGAACTAAAAATAAGGCTGGAGATGGCTTTAGCGTCATTGTCAAGGCTAACTGTGATTTGGAAAAGCAACATCAGTGTTGGAGTGAAAATCAAACTGTATAGGTCGCTGGTGCTTTCTGTTGTGTTGTATGGTTGTGAGAGTTGGACACTCACTGCGGACATGGAGAGAAGATTACAGGCTTTCGAGTATAAATGCTACAGAAGAATTCTACGAATTTCCTATAGGGAACATAAGACCAATGTGTACGTAAGAAATAAAGTAGAGATGTGTGCAGGTGTCCAGGAGCCATTGCTTTCAATAGTGAAACGACGAAAACTAGCATGGTTCGGACATGTATGCAGGCACGATTCCTTGTCAAAAACAATACTGCAGGGAACTGTCGAGGGTGGAAGAAGCAGAGGAGGACAAATAAAGACATGGACAGACAACATCAAGGAATGGACAGGGCTAGATATTTCAACACTCATCCGCATCGCTGACGATAGAATTCGCTGGAGGACTCTGTGTGCTGAAGCATCCAATGTGGTACCCCTACGACCCTGAAGGGTTATGGGTTTATTGATTGATTGATTTCCCACTTTCCAGTTTGTTTATAATGAAAGCAGGCATTTTCTCTTTTACTGGATGCGTTTATTTTACTGGAACTGTTACCGGTTCACGTCTCTACATTACATGGAAACATGGTTTGATCAAATTCAGTCATCCATTTTGTGTCGTATTGTTTAGTCTATAAGTTATTAGTCTCTTGAAAAAGGTCCTATTTGGACCGACACGTTGAGAATTGTCCTGTTTAGTTTTATTGTATGTTTTTTATTTCCTTTTTTAATACATTTTTATTAATTGGTACGATACGTTTTTCTAGTAACCAGCTTAATTTATTTCGCTTTACCATTTGTTCGTTCGGTTACTGCGGCACACTCCATTTTATCGGACACCTTCCGACCATTTAGTTATTTATATTATGATATAATGCTAGCATATCAGGGCCTACGTAGCTGGAACAATGCTATTGACGCGTTTATGATTAGTTTATTCTCGCTATTCAAAATATATTATTAAAAGAGTTGTTTTTGTGTCTGACAGTCCAGACGCGAAGTATTGTGCAGGGTTCCCTAGTCCGTCACAGTATATCTATCTGTCGACGTGCACGCGGGTGAGTAGTGCCTCTTCGCCAAGACGCTTGTCGAGCACGTCTATCTCGCACGAGGTGTTCCACCGTCTATGAACTTTCCTCGTGTAATTAGACGTCCTCTACCTGTGTCCATCGCGTACTGAACCGTTTCTCATCCGCGAGCCTGGTTCCGCATGAGGAAGCACTCGCCAGAAGAGTTGGACCATGGCTCTTTCGCCTTTTTACCCTAGGTGTCATTCACAGACATCGTGAACTGACAACTGATATGTACCCAAGTTCGAGTCTCAAACCACCCGTTTGAGAGCAATGCATTCTCGAGCTGAGCGACCTTGTCCCAATAGCGCCTGAGCCCATCGGGTACTGAACCCTTTCTCTCTGCAAGTGTATTTCCGGTATTGGAAAGCTTGACAGTAGAGTTGGTCCAGGACTGCCATCTTTATCCCTTTTCTGCCTGAGCCTATCGGGTACGGTACTTTTTCTCTTCACGAGCATGTTTCCGGTATAGGAAGACTCGACATTAGAGTTAGGCCAGGTCTTTTTGCTTTGCTAGACGCCCGTTATTGGGTATGGGTCTCTGCCTATAAGGAAAACAGGTAACTAGAAGCTCGTCTCGAGCTAACAGTGCTTGTAGTTCCCATTTCCGTAATTGTTCTCACTTTCTGTTTACAGTTGGCGCTGCCCTCTAGCGCTGTTCTGCCCGTTCATTTTTTCTCATTGTACTCAGTATGAAATCTATCTGTCTTTCGTCATGCATCCACCTTTTCATGCTTTTTTTGTTGGCCGCCCCTCCAATGTTCGGACTGGACTAACTAGCTTCACTGTATGTAGACAGTTTCGCTGTATGTGGTGTTGCTGGTGGTGTCGGAGATAGTGTCTGTCTCTTATGCAGTCAAATCTCTTTCCATCTGCTACCTCCACATTCTCGGACACGATCCCCAAATGATTTGGTCAGAATCAGCTAGAGCTGTTGTACTTCTGTTTCCAGGGTTCACCTCGAGGAGGTACATTTGGGATCTTGGTTATCTGCTAACCCTGGGTCCGCCGATAGCAATGCGTTTCCTTTGCACCCCCTGTTAAGTGTTGACATACAAGATAAAAGGTTTGGTTCTCCTGGTCCATTTAAGTAAAAACATAGGTCATATAATAAAAGCGTGTCTGCCATTCTCGGAGTGAATTAGCTACACACCAAATTGAGGTACATTAGAAATGACCAATGGCAATTATTATTTTTTACTCATTTAATTTCATTTGCTCTTATCACCTATGCAAATGCCACATTTATTGATGTCCTTGAGTTGTACTACTTCAAAGTAAATATTTCATTCTTATTATTATTCAATGCCACCCTAGAAAGCATTCTCATTATTCTCATGATTTATACAATTTATGCAAATTAAATTGTATAAGCATGAGGTTTGGAACTTAATTCGATCACGTGCATTAGGTTAGGGACCAGTATATAAGGATATATTTGATTTCAGTCGAGAACAAACAAACAAACACCACAACAACAGTCGAGAAGCAGAGTTAGGACGGGGAACTTGGGACAGTGCAGAGTCGAACCGTCCAGAGCTTCGGATCGAGAGAGCCACAGACTTGAACAGTCTGGATTAGCGATGTCAGTCATGTAGCGATTCATATCAGTTTTCCTAGACCAGCAAATTGAGCTGGAAACTCCGGAACTCGAAGAGTTTTAGATACATATTGCAGATAATTCTTGTATGCTGGACCAGGGAGACGGTTTGAGTCTCTACTAGGATTGTGACATAAAGTATCATTGTTATTCGTTATAGGTCCTATGCCTTGTATCAGAGAGACATTTGGCTCTCTGACATAAAGTAACGTAGTCATTCGTTATAAGCTTTGGGCCAGAGAAGGTTTAGTCTCTATTTGAACTGTCATGTAACGTATTATAGATATTCATAATATGTCTTGCATCAGAGAGATGGGCGAGTCTATATTAGGGTCGTGATACAAGATAGTGTAGACATTCAGTGTATGTCTTGGAAGACTGTTGATGTTGCAATCTTCGATATTGTGAACGGAACATTGTAATATTGTAAATTACAGATTTTGTGAATAGTAAATAAACTGTTGTTATATGTTGGAGTCACACGGGTTTGAGTCAGATATTGTTATTATACTGGATTTGATATATCACTTGTCATCTTGATGTGACATTTTATTCTCATACTACCGTCACAGAGACGCCGGGAACGATTTTGAATATAGATATTTCAAAGAGGGTTACACTTTATATGCATTTGACATTCGCCCCAGTTTAATGGAGGGTGATTTGTTGCGGTGTCTTGAAAATTTAAGTTTCCAATCATTTACCTCTTCGCATCGACGTGTCTCAAAGTGCCGCTATCTTCGTCAACACTGATCCTAGCCACAGATCTGGTTCCCATTGAGATGCTTTATACTATGATGGACGTGACATTTTGAATATTTCGACTCTTTTAGACTACCACTCATCCATTCGGGTATCGCATAAGTAAACACTCTATCAGACGTCTTATCTACAATCTGACACAGTCAATACTTGCGGTCTCTAGCTATTTATTTTGTGTTGATTAACATCCAAGGCTGGAGTATGATCCGCATCCTGATGCCCTATTCGTCATGACAGCACGTCAACAATCGAATCGATTTACATTAATCAGCCATTGACTTGACGAAGTCTTGAGAATCTGTTGGATCGGGTTTTCCCCTTCTTTATAAATAGACACGCACAGTAACTGGCATACTTCAACCTCACGACTTCCTCAAGATGACACTTTTGAATATACAAATTTACTATATACTATATTAAATATATTCTATACACAATTCTCACGAATTAGGTGTACGTGAGTAGATTTAATTAATTGGTTAGACTTTTGAATATTGGTGTAAAATCAGTATCTATTAATTTCTATTCTATATATTTATTTTCTATATATATATTTATTTTCTATTATCTATTATAGAGATATTATTTTCTTCCACGTTCGAATGTACTTCGTGGAATCATACCTACACAAATTGCGATTACCATAACACGTCAGGATTTTGAACATTTCGCTGTCTACAGGGTGAAATACTCGCTTTATTTGATCGTTTACATACTACAGCGTGTAGTGGCAGCACTTGTATCCTGTGACGCTAACCCTATTCCCGTTGCCTATGACCAATATCCCAGAGACGCTCAACAGGCTGATAATGTCACCTTTTACCTACAGCCACGAAAGAAGCAGCATTGAGGCCCAAAAGGTTGACCCTACCAGACATCGTCTAAGCATTTAGCATGTTTATAAAGTAACATGAAAAATTGCGTGTTCACACATTGTTTGCTATCTATGTATTTATGTTTTGTCTGTATTATGACTATATTATATCCATTCTGTATTGTCATGAGTGAGTCATGGAAACCATCGGCTACTTTCACCTCCAAGTAATTTTTTTTTTCAATGCGACGAATAACATATGCCGGGTCAAACATCTTTTTAGTATGAGTAGGTCATGAGAACGCTCCGCCACCTTCACCAACACGTAATAACATGACAGGATTGGAGTTCTTTTTTTCATATGAGTGAGTCATGAAAATCCTCCGCCAGTTCCACCAACACGTAATACTATTTCGTACATTCAATGAGAAACGTCATTATATATTTTATTTATCCCGCAACAATGTGTGATCTTTAATATACGAACAGTAACATCCCATTGTTTGTCCACTACACTGCTGAATCAGATAACAGCATATAACAATGCTTCATGGGGTGGGGGCATCATTACTTGTTATATTTCTTAGATCCTTAATTAATCCTTATATAAACGTCATGCTACATGTTTATGTATATATATATATATAATGTCACGCTCCAGGTTTTTCGTTATATTTCTCTGCCCCCAAAAAGGGATCATTATTTGATGACATACTACAATCTATTGACCTACAATTGACCCAGAGACACTTAAGAAGCCGATAACACCACCTTTAACCTATAACCACTGAAGAAGTAAAATCAACTACAAAATCATACAGAAATGTTTAATCTCTGTTTTAAGATCTACACATGAACTCGACATCAACAGTAACAACACAGCATTTCAAAATCATATTATTACTAATTAACTTTCCTTACAAGACAACGGATACCTAAATCATTCCTTCCCTTATCTTGAGTAGTGTGGATACTGTTTCATTCATTCATTGGTACCATGCCTTCCGACATAGGCGAGCATGTCTCTCCACAGTCCTCTGTTATACATTTAAATATAGTTTTTGATGATTCTGCATCTTGCCAGGCTTTCAAGCCATCCAACATTTTCTCATGTTGTTTTTCTCTTTCTCTCTTTCTCCAGCGCACCTCTTCTTATGACATGATCCAGGAACTGTGATTGTCGTCTTCTAATATAGTTAATAAGTTCTCTATCTGAGTTGACCAGTTATAGAATTATAGCATTGCTCTTTAGCTGTCCATGATATTTTCAACATTATTCTATAAAACCACATCTCTGTGGCTATCAGGGGTTTCCCAGATGGACCCTGATACCCGAACATAATTGTATTTCCTTAAAAGTCAAATAGTTCCGTCCTGATGGATAACAATAAGCGCTGAGGTGGCTATTTCACAGCAAATCGACTACCCTTGATACAACTGCAGTAAAGAACATAAAGACCTCCATCTGCTGGTAAAGATCATCCTAAAGGTTGTGGTTGTCCGAACCTGTAAGGGACATTCAATAGTTCTGGTCATCAGCATCAGTAAAGAACTTCCCAAAAGATCTGGTTATCACAAAATTATATGCCAAACTGTGCGGAAAATAGTAGATCACTAGCTCATGACAAAGGTGCACATCTTTGCCTATTTCAATATATGCAATGTGATCGTTCCTAATTCAAAATATAACACTTTCCAGCTGTAGCAATTGCAACATTATTCAATATACACACCACTGGAAACTGTACCAAGAGCGCGTTCCGTGTGAACCGTCTCCTAATTTGATTTTTCTACTTACTCTTGAACAAAAAACTCTTCTCTAAACTCCCGTATATATCAAGTTCATATTTATTAAAATGCCCGACGTCCTGGAACTTCGTTCAGTAAAGAAATGCACGCTTGAATAATAATCTGGCCAGTGACACACTGACAGCTGTCAGTTGCGTGGGTTCATTCCTTGAAAGAGAATAGGACTTTAAATATCTTAGGATAACCGTTGATAAGAAGTCTCTCATTCAACAGATACATGCAAAATATTATTCAGATGGCTAAAAGAGGGATCAGTGTTAACAAGGTTATGACGACCTTCGACATACAGCAATGAGAACTGTTTCTGCTTCTACAAGTGAAGGTGCTATCTATCATAAATTATGACCTCGGCCTGCTAACACTTTCACAGACATAAGTCGATAGATTAGAAAACAGTCCAAAACGAGGCAATGAGAGTGGTACTAGGATTTACTAGGGATACATCCATCTCTACAATAAGATTTCTGCTTGATCTCCTCCCCATTATTAGTGTGCGACATCAGGTAGCACAGATTATGTCGTACCTTTAAGTAATAGAATGCAACCATTAACCATTACATCCACGTCTAGATGGGTTAAAGGAAAAACTAATCAAGCGTGGCAGATGCTGAAGACACACTGCGAAGAGTATGTACACTTGAAAAAATAGGAAAGGGCAAATGAATGAGTGGATGTAGACATTGAGAAGAAATCACTGACTAAAGTAATATTACAACTAGATAAAGCGAGCAGAAAATGGAAGGGTGTAAGGACCCAAGTTACAGTGCATGAACTCGTCCAGCTAAACTCGAAGTCAAAAGCCATAATTATGTACACGGATGGCTCAGTTAACAGACATTTTTTTTAAAACGATTGAGGTTTTGTTGCCTACAGAAACGGCGTGAAATTTGTTGAGAAATCGTCAGCATACTCTATTGTCACATCGAGCATGAGGATGGAGATGAGGGAGTTATAGCAGGATTTAATTGGTTGAAAAGTGATATATCAACAAACTCCGTAATATTCAGACTCCCAAAGCATTCTGCGCAAGATAGAAAAGTACTTGATGAGAAAATAATTGTGGGACTTAATGAATAGCTGAATTGTCCAGAGCATTACATGAATATACTGTCCTGGTGCTGCTGGGGTAGAGAAAACGAGAAAGCCAACTTATTTGCGGGCAATGCTGCATTAGTCGACACAATGCCGTGAAGACATAAATCATACTTGATCAC
Organism: Meghimatium bilineatum; assembly: GCA_034231615.1. Taxonomy (NCBI): domain Eukaryota; kingdom Metazoa; phylum Mollusca; class Gastropoda; order Stylommatophora; family Philomycidae; genus Meghimatium; species Meghimatium bilineatum. The sequence continues at coordinate 40,626,543 of CM067320.1, read as the reverse complement.
GGCAGCAATAAATTTAATTCAAGATCAAGATGATGTCAATGAGGCTAATACTTTCATCAACTATTAGGGTGTGAAATGATGATTTTCGGATTTCATTTTACAGTGCACTTCTAACATTAGCATTTATGTAATCTGTAAACTCAGACACATAGTTTTTCCTTCTTCCTACCTTGTAGGGATTTTACAATTTTTCTCAAGCTGTCACTACTTTATTGTACTGACAAAATCAATACATTAAGTTTAACTGTCATCTCGATTAAAGGTTATTAACATTCTCTATTAAAAAGTATTTTTCTTATATGTATTTTCTCTTTCTCGATTTGTTAACTCAATTCTAGTGTTCTTATCGTCAGTGGCTTTTACAAAACACATGCACTAGAGTACAAGAATTCTGGTTTTTCATTTCTGTGAGTGTGTCCAGGTGACATCTATGACTGACATGCATATTCCATAGTCTATATTCCAGTGGTAGTATATATTACAGGTGATCCACGTTTTACCAGTTCACCAATCTCCGTTAATTTCTGTTTAAAGACATTTGTTATTCTATATTACAGGTGCCCCACGTTTTACTAGTTCACCAATCTCCGTTAATTTCTGTTTGAAGACATTTTTTTTACATACTATTGTGTCTTCTGCATCAAGACATTCAAAAATATCTTTAAGTTTAACGTACTTGCCACTGTTAAAATTGGGCAGGAAATGAAGAATGTAGGAAAAAAACATGAAAAAAGTTACAAAAGAAAATACTTATAGGTAAAAAAAGTCACAGTACAAAAAACAAACACGGAAAAAAAGACACACAAAAACAAACGAAATGGTAAATTCTTTACGCTATTTTTAGTTGCCGGGGCCGAAAATTAATCAAATAATAGAACACTGTAACCTTTCCTGCATGTTTTGAGAGGTGACTAATGAGATTTTTGATAATGCAATTGGTTGTCCCGCTGTACAAAACAGATCCAAAAAAGTGTCTCATAAGAAATGTTGAAGACATATACATAATTAAAATAACTAAATATATAATATATGTTCTGTCTGATAGAGTTGTTAGGTGGTCCAACATCAGGAACACAACTGATATTCTGTTGGCGTTGTAATAGAGTGATTAGCTTGCCCCACCTCACGATGCCATCTGATGTCCATCCTTGAGCAAGCGAAAATGTGCATGACATTGAGATAGTTAATTAGGCTTGGTATTTATGTGTCTTTAGATGAAATTACTGATTTAGGAGTGTTTTATTAGCTAATCTGTTACTCGGGTTTATTATAGTACGTAAAAATCATTAGTAAAGACCCTTTTATTAACACAGGCAGCTTATTCATTTTAATTGACTTCTAGAGATTCCAATGAAAATGATCGACAGCAATAAGCGTTGGTCAAACATTTATTACAATGGGTTCATGTGTACCAAACAATTTTACCCGGAAAAACAAATTATGGTGGAAGTGTGTCAAAAAATCTAGTGGCCAGTGCCGGGCAGTGTGACAACAGATATACAGAGAGAAAATCCAACGACATGTAAGCCACAGAATGAGACTCAAATCCTTCGTCATGCTAAAACACGCAACTGGATGAAATAACAAGCTTCAGGCACTAGAGGCAAGTCAACTCCGATGTATAGGATGATCTGAGCCAGTGTGATAATTACGTACGCCGACATATACCCTCTGTTGACAAATGCAAATGAACTCTGCGCAACCAACGTCCTACTCTCCTATACAACGTCTCATGAGAGATCTAGGTGAATCTCTTACTGAGTTTACTCATTTGGTTCTAATTCTGAGCACTTTTTATTATATGATAGCGGACCAAATGCTAAAAACCGGATTCTAGTAATTGGTAGCAGTGATCGTCTCAGACTCCTTGCTGCTGTTGATACTCTATATATGGATTGCAAATTTGCTAAGGCACTAAACATTTTCTGATGCATGTCATCCGTGTTTTTCAATAATAAAACAAGTATTACAAGTATATACGGCCGTCTTCCTAAGTCGTGCTATATGTGAAGAATTCCTTCAATCAATAGTTCATAAGTGCGTTGATCCAAACTATTCCATTAATGTTGTGGTCGTTGTGAAGACCACGCGACTATGACATAATTACTTCATGGTGTAGGATGGAATATTCGATTACATTTTCAAAACATTAACATAAATGTAATGGCAAAATTTCGCTCAAGTTGTTTATATATGTGCAGATGATGTTCTTAATATTGATGTTTCATTATATTTATTAGTCAAAATTGTAGCTCACTTTTCTGTGACTTTCTAACCTAGTAAAAACCTTACCATCCGCTGAAATATTTCTATAATTTATCAACATTAAACATATTTAAACTAAAAATGTAATGGCAAGATATCGATAAGTGGTTTTATATATGTGTATATGACTTATTTAATATTGATGTTTGATCATCTTTGCTAGTCAGAATCGTGACTTTATTTCCTGTTACTTTTTTCCTACCGAAACTCTTTTTTTTATACTTTATTTCCCTCCCCCATAAACTTATTGTGACTTATTTTCCTGTGGCTTTTTTCCTTCTCAAATTTGTGATAATTTTCCGTGTCTTCTTTTCCAATGACACTGTGAATACTACAGACTGTGCATATTAAATATTCGTGCTTCATCAATCTGAGTTACCAATTTATGGTTTAAATTTATCTTGTATTCTTAGCAATGTACATTCACATTGAGGAAGTAAAGTAGCAAACATTGACGTGTACATCGTAATAGGCATAACTTTAATATCTGAGAGTTGGTGAAGTAAAACATATATCTGTATGTGTAACTTAGAGTACATAATACATACAATATTCCGTGCAAATTTTCATCGCATGCTCCAATAGGCTTGTGAAACAGTTATCAACTATTAATGAAACGACGATCGATTGAGGTTCTTATTTAAATTATAGACACGAAAAACACAGATTCTTCTAAAATAAGACAATAGCACGAAATTTATTTGAGAACAAAAATATCCAAATGTAGTTTTTAATCACAGTTTTAATATTTATTTCGGAATGTATCCGAAAAAAAACTTAATTTTTCAATGATGAATACATTTTGGAAATAAGAAGAGTATGTTTCTTCTTAGAACAAAACTACCAGAGATTTTATTTCATCTCAAGCATGTGCCACAAACGACGTTGCTTTGGACTCATGGATGTAAGAACCCACAATGACCCTAAAGGTTTAATATATATATCACATAAGAAAAGAACTACAGAGGATCGAATAAGAGATCAACAGAGATAAACAAGATTTAATGAATATGCCATTCACTATAAATAAACTAAATGAAAATCTAGCAGTTTTACAACTTGGGAAATCACCTGTGCCAGATGACGCACCTAAACGAACTGCTAATTCACATCGGACCACCAACAAAAAAGAAACTAATACAATTTTTCAACAATTGCTGGGATAGACGCCTAGTGCCACGTGTGTGGAAAACCGCCAAAATGATACCCATCCACAAGAAAGGCAAACCAAAAACAAGGTGGACAGCTATCGCCCAATAAGTCTGACCAGCTGTTTGTGTAAACTGATGGAACGCCTGGTAAACAAAAGAATGATGCGGTTCCTAAAAAAAAAATCCTGCTAAACCAGCAAGCTGGTTTCAGAAAGTATAGATCAACTGAAGACCAGATCGCATGAATTGCCCAGGAAGTAGAGGGAAAAAAAGAAAAAAAAAGAAGACATCAGTGAAATGGGAAGACACACAACCATTGGTTGTGTGTGGAAAGATGGACCCCTCCTTAAATTACAACAAAACAAAGTGACCGGGCGCATGTATTGCTGGATAAAACACTACCTGCACAACAAAAAGGCAGCAGTAAAACTTGAAATCAAGCACAGCAGAAAAACATTCATCAAGCATGGAGTACCACAGGGAGTCGTTCCATCCCCCACTTTATTCCTTATATTCATGAACGACATTGACCACATCCTCTCGCATGAAGTAAACGCTGCAATGTATGCAGACGATCTGGCAATGTGGTGCAGTGAAGAGAGCGTAGGCACAACACATATAAGGTTACAGGATCCCATTCGATCCGAGACCTACAATGAAACAGCACATAGACAAATGCCAAAACAAAATGCATAATGAGGACAGCACTCCATAAAAAGTTGGCTGGAACAGATTAGGGTGCAAACGGGAAAATACTACGTAGAGCATACACATGATATGTAAGACCAGCTGTGGAATATGGAATGTCAGCTTGGGGTACTGCAGCAAAGAGTAACACTCAAAAGATCTCAAAGATACAAAATCGCAATCTCAGAATTATAACAGGAGGTATGAATACTACCCCAATCACAGAAATGTAAACATGCACAGGTTTGCCATAAATGAAAGAAAGAAGAAATGAAAAAATCCTCACACAGTATGCACAATTCAAATGCTTGAAGAGCCATCAAATGAACCAAAGATTAAGCAGACCTACAAAAGCGCGACTCAAAAGAGTAAGCTTCACACACTCGGCTAAACAGCTTCAGAAATCACTGACAGATACAGATGTACAAATCCTAAAACCACTAAACTTCTTTAACACATATCCAACCTGGGTTAACTTCCCAAGAATTATGGACACTATACCATGCATTATTTCGAAAACAGAAACTACTATACAAGTACTAAAAGAGACAACTAAGAATCACATACAGAAAGCATACTGAAAGGATATATGGACACATGTTTATACAGATGGATCAGCGAAAGAGGCAGTATTAGATGGAGTAGCGGGAATATATATAGTAACACCAGATGGAAAAAATAGAAAAATCCATACACACAGGCAAACATTCTACAAATTTCAAAGTAGAAATGGAAGCCATAATAGAGGCAGCAAAAATGCTCATAAATATCTTGCCGAGTCACAACCGACATGTAGTCTTTCTAGCTGATGGAAAGTCAGTATTGCAGGCAGTGGTAAGATCCAAAGAACACGGCCATGAATTAACATATAGCCTGCTTACTACACATCAGCAGTATTACCAAAGAAACATTATTGCAGTGGATCCCTGGTCACTGTGGCGTATTTGGGAATGAAAAAGCTGATCTCCAGGCAAGAAAAGGGGAATCACTAGAACAAATGGAAAGTGATAATACGTACTGTGAATGCCATCTAATAGAAGAACTTTACCAAGATCAAAAGGCTGCAGTAAAGTTAAAGGGCGATCTCTCAGATTGGTTTGAGGTACAGCGTGGAATAAGGCAGGGATGAATACTCTCCCTATACCTGTTCAACATCTACGCAGAAAATATAATGAGGAATGTGAGAAAAAACATTCACAACGCTGACTATCACGGTTTAAACATCGGTGATTTTGAAATCCCTTAACTACCCTACGAAGACGACGCTGTGCTTCTTTAAATGATATAAAGGGATTGGAATGACTAATCAAAAACACAAAGAAATACAGTGAATCACAAAACTTATATTTAAACGCGCAAAAAACAAAAATCATGTTAACAGATATAACAACACAACAATCAAAAATCAGAATAGAAGATACCGAGATAGAATGTGTGGATAAATTCGAATACTTAGGAGCAAACATCAACGGTGCAGGAGACTGCATGGCAGAAATAAGGAAGAGATTGGCAATGTCATATTCTAAAATAACGAGGTTGAAAAACTTATGGAAAAAAGCAAAATAGAAATGAAAATTTTAATGCTACGAACTTTTATTTTTTTCTGTTGCAGCATATGGCTATGAAACATGGACCCTAAAGTAAAACAGTGGCGAAGAAGATCAACGCCTTTGAGATGAAATGCTACAGAAAGATAGTTTGTTACTAAACACAATAGAGAAAAAAGAAAACTACACATGTTTGGTCATATAAAGAGACACAACTGTTTAGAAAGAAATATAAGTTAAGACGATGCCGCAATTTAGCGATGAGGCAATAACATCAGTTATCTAAAAGTAGGAATACAAAGACGTAACTGAAGTAAAATGAAGTAACAAGCTAGATGGCAAACTGGGGTTTTAAATTTAATCCTAGTAAAACAGTAGGAATGATATTCAGAAGAAATGGGGCTCAAACATATAAAATTAAGTATATCTTTATAAAAAACGAACCAATTACATTCTCGCCATCCACCAAATTCGAGAGAATGGTATTAGATCAAAGTCTCAGATTGCATAAATATATAAACTACATAGTAGACAGAAGCAGAGGAGCCTAAACATGCTTAGGTATATGAGTGGTAGCGGTTGGGGAGCATCGACCAAGACATTGACTGCATTCTATAAAGCATTCACAAGAGGTAAACTAAAGAATGCCAGTATTGTCTCCGAGTCGACAGCACCAGCCAAATCTCTAAAATAGATATAATTTTTTTTAAAAAGGCTCTCTCAACAATAGCCAAAGCGACCAGAGGAAAGTCTGCTGAAGCAGTTCAAGTCGCTATAGGAATAATGTCATTATTCCTACGAAGGAAAGAACTGAGAAGTAGCTATTGGTCTAAAATAGGAAATCATACTTCACATCTAGCATATAAATCATTCAATAGCTCTGATAACACAGGAACGTTCTTAATTGAAAGCTACCGATCACCAGCAGGGTGGCGATCAAATGCAGAGCTTGACCAAATGCGAGAGCTTAGAGAGCTAATAGTTAATAAAAACCAATATAAAGCAGTAATACCCCTTGGGAATTAATATCACCAGAAACTGACATTTTCCTATCTTATATAGGGAAAAAAGACCAAAATAGAGATTCAACTAAAAATAGAGCAATAAACAACATAAACGACAGAACAATGAATAGTCTAAAAGTATTCACAGATGGGTTCAAAGGAGAGGAATGCCCAACTGGTGCAGGAATAGTAATGCGTGACAGGAACATCAATAAGAACTTTAAATTATCGGAACATGCATCAACATTCACGGCTGAATTAGTTTCAATTCTAAAAGCTCTAGAAATAATAAATGATAACCCACCTAACCATGTAACAATCCTGACTGACTCATTATCATCAGTTCAGGCTATACAAAATAAACATGACAGCCAAATGCCAGATATAATAGAAGATATACTACGCCTAACAACATACCTAGTTCACGTTGGTACGAGGGTTAATATAATGTGGATTCCAGCCCATATCGGAATACCAGGAAATGAAGCAGCGGACAAGGAAGCCAAGAAAGGACGAACACAAGGACCGGAACTCAAGATAGGACTTGGCAGATCGGAAATCAGAAGCATAATAAAGGACACAATACTAAACGAATGGACAGTAAAATGGGACAACAGTGCAAAAGGAAGACATGCACTTGCTATGCTAAAAAGACCCATTAGGACCACTCAAATCAAGGAAGAGCTGAAAATACCTATCAATAGGAAACTACAAGGACTTAGACTGGAAAAATCATTACATTATATACTTGAACCAATACGTAAAGACTGTGAAGAGGAAAATAGAATAGCTTATTTCCTAATCCATTGTCATAAATACAACCATCATAGGCAGGAAATAAAAAGTTCACTACCTAAATAATAAAATCCCATATAAAATAGAGAAGGACCTTGGCCATGATGTACCAACAGATAGACTAAAACTAATCAAACAATTTATAACTAGGACTAAAGCCCTAATTTTAAAAACAACCTCACCAAGTCACAACAAAGTAAGTAATTGTCTGTCGTCAGTGTTTTGTCAGTTTGTCTATAGGTCTCTCTCCACAGCTCTTCAACAAATACAACAGAGGAACGCTCACCACAGGATACGACTGGCTCTATGGACAATTTTTGGCATAATCACACGCATGGCTTTCGAACTCCCCCAGACATTAATGTCACGATTAAGTAAAAGACAGGGCCGCCGGTAATAAACTGCATAATATTCCAACTAGCAAAATAAAATAGCGCGCACGGTTATTATTTGCCCCCGACCATAGGGTCACTAATAGATAAAAGGCTTCACGGCCGAAAATAAACATCAACTCCACCTAGCAATATAGAAAATTTTTAGCAATAGCGCGCAAGGGCTTTCCAAATTCCCAGACCATTTTGTCACACTTAGATAAAAGCTAATACGGCCTGATATAACCAAAATAGACTTTTGTTTGAGGTTGAAAGGGTCGTGCCTCAGCTAAGAGGCTTTAATCCCCCATTTAACAAACAAACAATATGTGCTAATGTCAAGACATTCAACCCGTGTACTTACCTTCACCGAGAACGGACCAATCAAGACAAGTACTATTACAACAACAACAAACACTCCGTACAAATTGGACCGTTCTCAATTCTTCTTCTTCTTCTTTCGTTCACTTGAAACATGTCTATATCTGTAATTCTGTCTCCTTAATAAAACTCACTGTCTTTTGTAGTTCATACAGTGTCCCATAGAGCTTTGATTCCAGTGTTGTTTCCTCTGGCCAATATGTCTGCCTCAGCGTTTCATGCTCAGAACACTCTTGAAGTATATGTTTGGCACTCTGTGCTGCCTGTCCACATGTACACATGGCCGTGTTGCCAATCTTGAACTTTGTATACATGTGACTGCGGAGTCGGTTGTGTCCTGTTCTGAGACGTAGAATTATAACTTGTTCTGATCTGTTCATATTGTGATAGTCATCTTGTGTTGGTGTTTGTGGCTTTCTTATTGACTTTATCATCTGTTTTTTCTGATGGTAGGTGATTGGTATATCTGGTTGGTCTTCGGCAGCACCTTCCTTAGCCAGTTGGTCTGCTTTTTCATTTCCTGGTATTCCACAGTGAGAGGGTATCCACTGCATGGTTACCCTATACTGGTAAGACAATTCGCTAAGTAGTTTTTTTAAGTCTGTTAGTTTTCCAGACTGGAGAGCTTGAAACACTGACCTTGCATCTGTCAGGAATACCACAGGCTGTAGGTCAGAGTTGGAGTTCAGCAGTTTTTTAGCTGCCACACTAATTGCCTGGATTTCTGCATCATAATTATTGCAGAATTTTCCTGTCGGTGTTCTGATTGTATCTCTAGGCTTGTGTGGATATTCTATATATACACCTGCACATCCATTCCTCACAGCATTCTGTGCTGACCCATCTGTGTACACTCTGACCCATATATCCTGTGGATATTCCTCATCCAGGAAACTGAGGGTGACTGTCATTCGCTGCACACTGTTCTGTTCGTCCTCGCTTAGTATTCCTTTCACATGGGTCTGAATTTATATTGGCATTCCATGGCTTTTACTCCACGGGGTTTGCTCTGGTACAGACCTTAAGGGGCTGTCAACTTCAGGCAGGTCTGTAAGTTGTCTACGGAGTCGTTTAGCTTGATGGATAAAGCTGCTCCTTTTCAGTCGTCCCATTGCTAGATTTTGGAATCTTTCCTTCATTGGATGACTTGGCATACACTGAAACTTTTCTGCTTGAATTAGTACTTTTGTGTCTCTGCGTTCGCCAAGTGTTTGCATTCTTGCCATTTTCTGCATCTCTGCTATGGGTGTTGATTTCATTGCTCCCAAAATTATTCTAAGTGCCTGGTTTTGCATTTTATCTAGATCTTGTAATGTGGTGTTTGATGCAGGACACCACGCATCTGAACCGTATTCCAGGTGTGGTCTTATGCCTTGCTGGTAAAATTTACTGAGTATATTTCCACTGGCTCCCCTTGTGGTTCCACTTAGTTTTCTCAGGATAGCTAGCTTCCTCCTAGCTTTTGTTGTTGCTGTGTTTATGTGCTGCTTCCATGTCAGCTTATCATCAAAAGTAACTCCGAGGTATGTGGGTTGTTTGTCTTCTTTCAAGAGCTCTCCATCTATCTTGATATGACCAGCTTTTTGTTTTGGTGAGAGAGTAAAGAGTGTAGTGCTGCACTTATCTGTGTTAATGCTGACGCACCATCTATTAGCCCATAAGGTTAGCCGATAGCTCTTTTAGCCGATAGCTCTTTGTATTTGTTTAGTGGCCACTGTTGCATGTTCTTCCGTGCACCAGATCACCAGGTCGTCAGCATACATTGCCACTTTGATCCCGTGTGGTAGTTCAGCAACTAGGTCATTGATGTAAACCAAGAAAAGTGTGGGTGACAGGACTCCTCCCTGGGGGACTCCATGACGCAGTAGAACTTTCTTGCTCTTGCGACCATCTAATTGTACCCTGGCTCTTCTATTATGCAGGTATGCTTTTACCCAATTGTACATTCTTGAGCTAACCCTGCAATTTCGCAATTTCTTTAGGAGCCCTTCTTTCCAGACCTTATCAAATGCTTTCCTGAGGTCTATCCATGCTGCTAGTACAAGTTTCTTTTCTTGGAAGGCATCCTCAATCTCTTGGGAGAGGTAGGTTGCCTGATCTTCAGTAGAGTAGCACTGTCTGAAACCTGCTTGCTGTGATACCAGAAGGTTTTCACTTTCAAGGTACCACTGCATCCTAAGATTGATAATGCGTTCCATTGTTTTACATAGACAGCTTGTGAGGCTGATAGGCCTGTAGTTGGAGACTGTGTTGCCATCTTTTTCTTGGAGACTGTGTTGGACCGTTCTCAATGTCTTGAATACACAGGTTGAAAGTCTTGATAAGTTCACATCTTTTAATAGGAATGTGGTTTGTCAAGTTCGATTCATTAAAATTTTTAACTAGTTCTTACTTTTAATAGAAATTGCCTATCATATGTTTTACAATGAAAACGTTCCTCGAAGGATCACAACACAATCCCCAGTCAAAGTGACTCTCTGATTATCAAGTGTGAGCCAGAGATCACCTCCTCGTTTAGAGCACTGGTGCGCTGTAAGAAAATATTAAATCATTAATATTATTAGTATAAGAACTAAAACCATATAAGAACTCAATAAAATGGAAATGCAAAAACTTATAAATATTAAAACAATTAACAAACTATCACTTCCACTTTTAAAAGTAGAATAAACTCCACACATTATTCCGGGAAACACAAGATCAAACTTTACATGCGCTTGGTGTAGGAAAAAGGAAAATGTTTTAGAGAGGTAAGACAATGATGTATTTTATCACCCAGCCTTTTTAAACTATACACAGAGAATATCTTTAAACACATAGAAGGAATGCCAAGACTCACGATCAGTGGGAAATGTAATAAACAACCATAGATATGCGAAGACACTGTCCTTTGAGAAGAAGTGAACAGGAACTACAAAGACTAATGGATCAGGTCGATCAAGCAAGTAAAATAAATGGACTGAATCTATTTATATCTTCTTCTTCTTGAGCGTTCGTTCTCAAACACCCGCTGGATCTCCCTTGTAGCAGGACCATTGTCCAGCCGGATGTAGTCCAGAGAATGGAAATGCGTTGTGTCGCCATTTTATTTGCGCCAATGATCAGACACATCCGTCTTCAGCGGTAATCTATTTATATATATATATACCCGCAACGTCGTCAAAGTCGTAGTGGTAACTACATTGGATGTTTCAGTACACAGTCCTAAGCGATTTCTATCTTCAACGATGCGAATGATAGAAAAAAATTTGTCCCGTCCATATCTTTATTTGCACTCCTCTGCTTTTTTCCCATTCGATAGTTCCCTGCATTATTATTTTTTTGGACAAGGGATTCTAAGTATATAATATAATAGATCCCAAAAAATAACATCCATGGACTGGATATAAAAATCCAAAAAACAAAAACTATGATAATCAGCAAAGTCACGGAAGCACGTGTGCTACACATGAAAATACATGGAGAGAAACTAAAACAAGTAGAACATTATTAATATTTCGGACACATAATAACCAATGATGGTAAATGTGAAACAGAAATTAAAAGGACAATTAATCAATATCAATAAACCCATAACCCATCAGGGTCGTAGGGGTACCACATTGGATGCCTCAGCACACAGAGTCTTCCAGCGAATTCTATCCTCAGCGATGCGGATGAGTGTGGAAATATCTTGCCCTGTCCATTCCTTGATGTTATCTGCCCATGTCTTTATTTGCCCTCCTCTGCTTCTTCCACCCTTGACAGTTCCCTGCAGTATTGTTTTTGACAAGGAATTGTGCCTGCATACATGTCTGAACCATGCTAGTTTTCGTCGTTTCACTATTGAAAGCAATGGCTCCTGAACACCTACACACATCTCTATTTTATTTCTAACGTGCATTGGTCTTATGTTCCCTATAGGAAATTCGTAGGATTCGTCTGTTATTTGTACTCGAACGCTTGTAATCTTCTCTCCATGCCCGCAATGAGTGTCCAACTCTCACAACCATACAACACAACAGAAAGCACCAGCGACTTATACAGTTTGATTTTCACTCCAACACTGATGTTGCTTTTCCAAATCACAGTTAGCCTTGACAAGGACGCTAAAGCCATCTCCAGCCTTAATTTTAGTTCTGCTTTGCATTTACCATCGCTGCATATACTGGATCTGAGGTATTTGAAGGTATTCATCTCCTCAAGCGTAAATCTATATTAGTCTGGTTTTCTATGTCTCTGCTGTTTACCAAGATTTTGCTCTTATCTGCATTGATTTCCATTCCATACTTGCTGGTAACTCTTTCCAACTTTGCTGTTAATTCTTGCAATGATTGTTCTGACCAGGCTATAAGATCAATATCATCAGCGAAACGCAAGTTGCAAATAGGGCGACCTCCGATCGATATAGACGTGTTGTAATCATGTAATGTCTCTTGTATGATGTTCTCTAAGTATATGTGAAAAAGTACTTGGGACATTATGCACCCCTGTCGAACTTCCACATTTGTTTTGAAGAACTCTCCAATTGTATTGCTTGACAAGACAGCACTATTTGCATTTTTATACACAGCTTCAATAATGTCTATAATTGTGGAGTCCAAATTAAATTTCCTCAGTATGTGCCATAGACCATCATGTTTAACACGGTCAAAGGCCTTTGTAAAGTCAATGAAGTTATGGTATAGATCATGTTGGTGCTGAATATGTTTTTCAATTAGTGTTCGGATGTTAACTATTTGTTCAACATATTGTTTGCTCTGAAGCCAGCTTTTTTTCTGCAATTATTTCTTCCGACTTGTATTTTATTCTGTTAAGTAGTATTTTGAGCATCACTTTACTGGGAAGTGTTATAAGGCTAATTGTTCTGTAATTCGTACACTCTTTCAAATTTCCTTTCTTGGGAAATGGTATTATTAGTGAGTATGTCCAATCAGTGGGTCAATGTTTTCTGATCCATGTATTTTAGCATATTTTGGTCATAATATTTACCACATTAATGCCCCCGTATTTCAACAATTCTGCTGGAATGTTGTGTACTTCCCTCCTTTCAATGTTCGCATGGCCTCTTTTATTTCATCTACTAGATTTTCTGCATTTCCTATTTCTCTGTTGTTTAGTTCAGAATTCTGTAATATCGTGTAGTCAGGATTACACTTGCAGTTATACAGCTCCTTGCAATACTCTGTCCTTCTTTTCACTATATATGTTGTTTCATTAAGTATCTTTCCGTGTGTTATCTTTCTTAGAGTGTTGTATGCTACCTTACTGTTTCCGCGTTTAACACCTACATTGATGGTTTCGCATTGTTCCTCTAGCCATACTTCTTGTCCTTGTTTCATTTTCATTCTGATGTTTTTGTTTATTTTGCTATATTGCCCTGACATTTCAGGGGCCTCTTTCTTAATCTTGTTCATTTCCCTCCGTTCGTCACATAATTTCAGGATGTCATCTGTTACCCAAGATGTGTGTGTTATTCTTCTTGTCGCTAGTATTTCTGTTGCTGATTCTAATAAAGTTTCTTCCATGGCTTCTGTGAGAGAGTTAACATCTTCATTTACAAGGTTTAGAGCTGCAAATTTTCCTCCTACTGTTGCCTCAAATATCGCTATTTCTGGATCTTTCAATTTTTCCAAATTAAATCTTAATCATGTACATTTGTTTTGCGTATGATTCTTTTTAAGCTTAATTTTGATCGTCAATAGAACCATATCATGATCGCTACCGATTCTGCTCCTGTAAAAGTTCTTGTTTGTGCTTTGTTTATGCTGGACTTGAATTTTCTTTGTGCAAGAATGAAATCAATTTGATTATGTATGTCTGTTTTTGGTGCATGCCACGTTGTTCTTCTGGAAAGCTTGTGTGGGAATAATGTACTTGGCTACCGTCCTCATTTGCAGAGCCTCTGAAATGTGAGATCTCACATCCCTACGGCATTAATAAATGCTATGGGTTACTTTACTTTACTTACAGAGATACAAGTGGGAGAGTAATATTGTAACATCACAAGATGGACAGTTACAGTCTAGCAGAGTGCACCACCAAAACAAGCGACACGGGATGTTGGAGATTTGTTGCAACTAACCTTCATTGTGGAGACGACACTTGATGATCATCATGATGCCCAAAAAAAGTAAGGGGGAACATTGCTAGAGCACATATTCAATATGAGAATGATCACATAACAATTCAGAGATTTCAACATCGATCTTCATGCATGTTTTATAGGTTTCACTCATGCATTTTACTGTGTGAACCCTCACATATTTTGGGGAATAACGAATAACATGGGTTTCACAGAGATTTATGTATTTTTATGAATTTTTTTCAGCTAATTGCAGAGCTATACAAAAATCAAGAAGCCTCCGTAAATTGGGTGGAGCTACAGCACAGTTTAAAGTACTAAAAGGAGTAAGACAATGGTCTAAATTATTGCCATACCTGTTGTATGCAGTGAGCATAAATAGAAATGTGAAACGCCAAACAATGCAACAAACATTCAGACTCAAAATATCGGAGGCCTACACATTCAAGAAATTAGGTATGCAGACGGCACAATTCTATTAACATCAAATGAGAAAGAAATTACTTAACATAGTAGAACAACACGATTTAGCGAACAACACAACATGTATCTAAATGTAAAGAAACACAAAATTAGTTTAAGTTTTAGAAGTATGGTGAGTGGTGTTCTTAATTTATTGATGTCGTTTTTTCAATTCGATGGTGCACGGAATAGCTACAGTGCTATAGAAGACATTACACTGTATCATGATAGTTATATTATAAATAGCCTATACATTAAAGGTATGCACATGGCATTGTCTACTACTGTTACATCTATCACTACTACTACAACAACTACTACAATACTATTACTACTACTACAACAACTACTACTACTATTACTACTAGAGAATACCACTACTACTATTACTGCCACAATTAGTGGATATTCGTCAGAGGTGCGTATAGTGTAATTTGCTGTTATTAACACGGGCTAGACTGGCACATCGTAGACATTATCATCATCTCAGTATCCAAGTTGAGCTGACTAGTAATGACATCTACTAACACACAACTATCAATACTACTACAAATTGGTACTAATACTTCTACTATTACTAGTGCATTCAAGCCTACTTACTCCCGGCTCTAGCGACCCTGATTTTCATGTCGAGGCATGTCCATTATTCTGACATCATCTTGTCGCTTTATGATAGGACATGCCCCTACCCACTATCACCGCTCACCCCATCACAGTCCAGTGTTATGAGATCATGTGACATAGTTACAGCGAGATTATAGGCATAGCTTTCATGAGCACTTATATATTATTATATACTCATCCTTTACTACTATTGCTAGAAATATTAGCTGTCTGATGGTGTCCTCTCTCTATACGTATAAGACGAACAACAAATTATATACACAGATGGCTCCGTTAACAGAAACACAAATAAAAGCGGTTGGGGTTTTGTTGCCTACAGAAACGGTGTGAATCTGGTTGAGAAATCTTCAGCATATTCTACTGTCACATCGAGCATGAGGATGGAAATAGAGGGAGTTACAGCAGCTCTTAATTGGTTGATAACTGAGACATCAACACACTAGGTAATACAGACTCTCAAAGCATGTTGCGCAAGATAGAAAAGTTCATGCTCAGAAAAGAATGGTTGGACTTATTGAACAACTCAGTTGTCCAGAGCATTACATGGATATACAGCCCTGGTCATGCTGGGGTCAGAGGAAACGAGAGAGCCGACTTATTGGCAGGCAATGCGGCGATAGACAGCACATTGCTGAGAAGAGATAAAGCAGACTTAATCAAGGCAGTAATACATTCATTTCAAGATGTAGATGATGTCAATGAGGTTGACAACGTACACATACAGAGAATGTTAGAAATGGGAGTATCTAGAGGTGAGGGAAGAAAAGTAAATGTTTTGGAAAGTCCAGAAGCTCACACAATCAACACCTGATCGGAACTATGAGTCTACATACACTGGAATGGCAGCTGGAGCGGTGGGCGGAGCACTTATGGGAATGTCCCGCCTGCTGTGAAGCCAGTTCCTAATCAAGAATCCAGCAGAATCAAGACAAACAACTCACCTTACCATAGCGCGATGAAATTTATAAGATCATATATAACCCCTTTTAGAATTTGGAGACCACACTACATAGACATCATAGTATTATGCCCTCACTAAAATGGACACCGGAGCTGAACAGCCCCTGATCGCCATGAATGTGTCTATTCGGTCTATCCGGATCGCGGCGGGGTGTAATGAGGAGGTGCTTGTGTATATACCGTAGAGCGATGATAATCCTCCGATCATGTCCACGGCACTGCCCTCATCATATATAGACCGAGGTGCGGGGAATTTCTCTCACTCCCTTATATAAACTATATATCCCACGCAAACCTTCGCAACAGAACCTAGCTGCTCATTTTTAATTGTTCTTTGATATTTTAGAGCATTGGCGGCTCTTGATTGTAACCTATCAAGACTACGTAAATCTAACTCATGTCTCTGTAATTGTAGTAAATACTATATTCTAATTTTTCAAAGATAAATTAGATGGTGTCCTCTGATAAAATGGTGTCCTTATATAAAAATCAACCCTGCACATGTGACAACTACTATGACAAAGTGGTTTTATTTGCCACAGCTAAAACCCACTCTACATTCCTCAACAGGAAGACATTCTGCAACAGAATATGAACAAATGCGTAATATGCTATGTGGAAGACTTTTTAATAAATCAGCAAGTTTCTAAAGCAGATACTACTGCTGAATCCGATAATGGTTATAATATGTGTTAATGTTAATTGAAATGTTAGATAGGGGAGCTGCTTTATAATTGAGTACCATAACAAATGAATAAAGTAACGGCGATCATAGGGTCACACAAACTATTTTCCATTGTGGATGCTGTGAATGCCTGTACAGGGCAAGCAGAACTACATTGGCCAGAGACGCTTATACATTTCTCGATGCCGCCGGTCCATGTTCTTCTAAAATTAGGTCTTGGCCTTTTTCTCCTTCCCTGTCACTCTGCCCTTTAGAATAACTCTCGACGCCAACATTTCTCTTCAAGTGTCCAAAATACTGTATCTTTCTTCGTATGATGATATTTAGAAGTCACTCTTCATTTAGTTTCAATAATTTCAAAATATCAATGTTCTTCTTCTTCTCTGTCCATGATATTCATAGGATCTTTCTGTAGCACTTTATTTCAAATTATTCATTCTGAAATTCGTGGCACTTTACTCCAGTACATTTCCGTTTCTTTCGCAAGGAAAATCCGTTAATTTGACGCCATAACACACATTCATTTCCATTGGCCATTTTGACAAGTTCAAGAAAATCATTAATCATATGACGTATTTCTTTCCAGAACGTAGTCTTCCCTATGGATCTCATTAATCCTCCGCGGTTTTGAGCAAGCTGTCCCGCCTCTTTTAGTGACATGTACAGGCACTCTTGAATGTCGTTTGTCGAAAGGCGTCTTTGCCCCTGTTGCTTTAAAACATCCCCTACAAGAACACTCTCCATGCTGTCGTGTCTCGTAATGTGACCAGAAAAAAACCTAACTTTTTCTTTAATATGGAGTTCAAAAGAAAGCCTTCCTGTGCATTAATTATTATTAACACGTCCTGGTTTGTTTTTCTTACTGCCCATGGTTTTCTAACTCTTCTATAGCACTTTTTTAATAAGATATTATTCTCACCACATCCAGAGATAATTTCTTGGCATTATACTTTGTAGTTTGCCGTTGCTTTCATGCGCATATCCGATTTAAACTGGCATAGAGGAAAACACGTAAATTCTCACTCGCCATTTTGACCCGAAGTCATACATAAAATATATACATAAAATAAATGGAAATGAAACACTTCTGACAAAATGTTGAAATAAAAGTGTATGGAAAATTATTCTTGTCTAGACGTCTTCTGCAAGATTCAAAGTCCTTATGAGAACGCGTTTTTTTAATGATTGCTTAAAATGATACTAGCAAAACGCATCATATTTAAAAATGGTATGGCAGTGGGAAAGAGTTAAAATAAAAATATTTCGCAGCGCCAGTGCTAAACCCCAGGCATATAAGTGCACATTAAACATATGTTTTATAATAACTCACCATATAAGTCTACTTTGTTCAGTTCCTTGGCCCAGTAAGGACCAGCAACAGTGTGCCATGAACCTGTTGATTGAGAAATGTATTGCTAGTTTGATTGATGTACATTTTATATTTTATACTAGTATTTATCTGATAGGTTTATACATTTAATTCCACTGATATTTTTAATATCACAAGAGTTATGTATACGGAAGGAGTATTCTTACAGGTAAAATACACACGCTATGTTCACGATGTCACCCGGTCAATCTGGACCTGATAGCTATACTTATGCATATAACTAACAAAATGAAGAGTAAACATTCGTCAAAAAAACCCCATTATGTTTTACAGGTAATAAATGTGCCTTATCACATGTGCATAGTAACACAAGTCTTCAGTGAGAAAACTTTAGAAGGGGCCGACAAACATCAAGTCATGATTAATGGCTATATAGTGATCACTTGGATAGAACAGGGGTATCTTCA
This sequence comes from Meghimatium bilineatum, assembly GCA_034231615.1. NCBI lineage: Eukaryota > Metazoa > Mollusca > Gastropoda > Stylommatophora > Philomycidae > Meghimatium > Meghimatium bilineatum. Next base: position 40,607,750 of record CM067320.1, on the reverse strand, counting down.
AGTGCAAAAGGCCCCAAACTCTTTTTCCATCAACTATTCTTCTATCTACCCTTCACTAGTGGATCATAATCGCTGTCCGCATGCAACAGCAATCGCACCTCCGAAACCGCATTAGCGTGTAAAATCAGTGAAGACGGTAAATTCGATATGTGCCCATAGCTTCTGATGTATGTGCCCATGTCCTGCCCAGCATGTAAAGTCTGGATGCGGCGGACTGCGAAAAGCGCAACTAACATGGGACACTGGGGAAAAAAGCATCATCATGCTAGTGTCGTAGAGCGTGAAAGAGCACGGTGAGACATTAAGGCACCCTGGTCATCTACTGCACCCCGACACACACACAGTCGTCTCGACTCGTCTTGCCACTGAGACCATATGTGTACTGGCGAGAGAATGAGGCTGACGACATTGCGCAACTCTCGTTCACTTTAATCCAACCTTCACCACGCAAGTCATGGCTTTCATCATTATTTCATTATCCTAGCTTCTGGGAGACTACATCACTTGATTGCTCAGCCTGGCACACCCAGATCACTGCTGACATCACTAAATTTTAAACAAGAAGGAACACTGCCGGAAATTTACAAGCTACGGAAGCGGAAGGACAATACCGAAAACTCTCCTACTCCAAACCCTCTAAGCTCCTGCATGCACTGCAATAGAACTTTCTTGGCACGAATCGGACTCATCGGGCATCTACGAACTTACAAACCAAATTAGACAATTATAAATGTTTTGTTTTTTTTCTACTTGCTCATCATATTTATTGTTTTTTCATGTCATGCTCATCTTCGCTTGCGGAGGAGGAACACCATCACAGTTTATGTGCATTCAATATTAATATAAGGCAATGATGCAGTGAAACGAAACAGCATTGGTACTTACATAGAACATTTTTTAGAAGGTTTTTTATGTTTCACTTGAACACAACAGACGGACTATCACTAAGACTAAGGGGGTATGACGTGTAAACAAGAAAATATAACACATTAATATACACAAGCCATTTTAACCATTTCGAACCGTTATGTCATTCTCAAGAATTATTTTTTTTAAACAATGAAAAACAATGAAAACATTAAAAACAATTTTACCACCATAGAGGCACTAGATACACAATTGACATGCAAACAATATGGAAGTTCAAAGTGACAATACTGTATATGGAAACATGCAGTCATGGAAGAGGGTTTTGTTGAAAATTGGACGGGATATGATAACAGATATAACAAATTATCACCTAATACAACATCCATAGCAATGCAATAATGACCACACCGACACAAATTTACACACATGAATATTCGGATTTAAGTTCAAAAGGTTTGAGGTTACCAATCTCAAAAATAAATCGATTCTCAAGAATGTACCTAGATCTGTCAACCGTGATGCAGGATCTGGGGGCAGTGACCTGGATATAGAGGGCATCATGATTACCATCACCATTAAAAGAAATGATGGCAGGTTTTCTGTGTTTTATGGCATGAAGATGCCTACATACTTCTTGTCACAACATTTACATATGATAACGTAAATGACATTACGGGATTCAAATGTAAAGGCGTCATCGATAGTGTAAGTGGCCTTAAGAAATGAAATAGAGCGGATCTACACTACATAAGGAAACATGTAGCAACGACCACATTACCTGAGGTGAATGTGAGCAAAGCTGTCAATTAGATTTTTGTCACACTTATATGCAACCAAAGGAAAGTCCTGGTAAAAGGCATCAGTTTCAGAATCAGACTGGAGAAGGGAACAATGCTTGAATACGATTCGACGAACAGTAGAGTTATGGGAATGAAAAAAGGACACGTTTAACTCTATCAGAGGAAGATGAAGTACTCTGAGTATTAGTAAAGTATCATATTGAGACAACCTACGGACACGAAGCCAGGCCGATGAAAGGACACTGTCAGGGAATGGACGCCTACGAAATAAATAAATCATCTCAGAGGATTTATCAAGAATAAGCGACGAAGGCGAAGTATCTGGGATATTGGTAGAGTTGCAACAAGGAGGAGTATGAGAAGTATCGAGCAGAAAATCATGTACATCAGTAGGTTTGTAGTAAATAGATGCGCTGAGGTAAGGGGGATGAATAGCGACAATAATGTCAAGAAAGTTGGCAGACGTAGTAGAGATTTTTAGACGTGAATTGAATAGTGTGGTTAAATATGTGGACAACGTTGATAAAACCAGACATTTCTGCCCCAGGCATGTCTGTATTACTATACCATCATTAATATATCTATGAAATAGAAATGAAAAAGAATCATATGTCTCAAAATCCTGATGTTCAAGATGCCCCATGAAATGACACGCATAACTGGGGCCCACCTTAGTGCCCATAGCAACACCACTAATCTGATCAAAAAGTGTCAATCAAATTCAAAAGAGTTGAGCGTAAGCAGTAGTTCAGCAAGGTGAATAATGTGACAATGAAGGATCTGCACATCATTGACAGAGTAACAAGTGTCGATGCTAGTGTCGTCACTTTAGTGTGACAGAACAATCTGCAGCAGCGTCACAATAGAGTGCGACAATAAAACAAGATTCTTGTCAAGAGTCTTAGATAAGATACTTTCTGGAAGATCTGGTGCTGTGGTCAGGTCTAAACCTGTGGAACTCTTCTTGACATCAAATAATCACAAAGGCACTTCTTGTCTCAATAAAAGAACGACTTTTAATATGAACAACATATTCCGGAGTATTTGCTATCTCCGAGACGGACATCAGAATATGAATATAAAATCTGCAAGGCCAAAGCATTAATGAAACAACTCTAACACTTCCAAATGAATAAGCACATGCTAAGGAATAAACTTAATGAGAATAATAATCATCTCATTCACCTCTCATCTCACTTTTATCAATACTAGCGCTAGACAGACCTATGACTGTACGCGTGGATTCTATGACAACCGCCGGTACGATTTTGGGACTGTTTCCTCAGGTTGGAGATCCGACTGCCTCGTCCGGTAGTCGACGATCGAGAATCCCTTTTTTCAAACTCAACTCCCTAAGTTCCCCCAAACTTCGCGAAACATCCCGCCAATCAAAATCCTTCATTTCCCAGAGGAAAACCTCTGACCAATCAGAATTTATCAATCTGGTCATACAATAAACACACGTTTCCTCATAACAACTTCAGACCAATTCTAATGATCATATCTGGTCATTCAATAACACACGTTACACATTCATAATTTCTTTGGAATTCCTAACAACTTCAGACCAACCAGAATGTTTCCATCTGGTTATTCAATAACACAAGGTCTGACGCGTACTTAGGTAAACACACGTTTGCATCTGATCGTCGCTTGACACGTTCTTAGATAAACACGCCTTTGCATTCGTGTAAGCAGCGTCCGTAGTGACAACATTTAAACAAGAGTTGACCATGCAACGTGTGGCATTTCACGCCGTCAATCTCTCGCTATCTGTAAAGGGTTCTCGCTTCTTACTGTGAAGCACCCTGCGTGTGAACGGTTCTCTATATTATAAACTACGCCTACAGGCTTTGGCGACAAGAGTATCGTGTAATACTGTCACAATCCCTCCCTCAATACTCTTTTACATTTGTACCTGTACAAATTTCAAAATAAATGACTCCACCTTCCCAAATATTTGTGAAGGAGTGAAAACAACAAAAATTCTAAATCACATGGATAATACTGCAACTAATTACACGTTTGAAAATCTCTGATATTTACATAATTAGATGTGTTACCATGATGTCTGCCGAGGGTAGATTGTTCTTTGGTTACTTTCTATGTACTGTCTTTATTGCACACCTCTCGTTTTAGTCTTTGCAAAGCCTGTGGTTGCGCCATTGACGCTTTCGATCTCTAATTCTATTAAAATTTCATGGGCGCGTGCTTGGTCCGCATCTCTAAGACTTGTCATTTTTACTACGCATATTCTCTTCTGCTCATCTTGTGCAGTATTATCCGTCCTCTCGGCCAGGGCTGCTTATGTAGGTAAAGATCCTTACAACAAGACACACAACTAGAGCACCACCTAAACACAACAAAGAATCTAATTCTGGTAGACACATTGTCTTTCTTTACTCTTGTCCTACTGAACGTATATCCGAGATTCTTGATATTATTTTCCAACCCTTAGTAGAGATCTGTCTTTATTTTTGAAAGATACTCATCATCATCATCAGGTGTCATGCCAGCTGGCGTAGACGATCATGGCTCTCCGCAGCTCTGTGTCTCTAGTATTATGTATCAAGATCGTTGTTGTTTCACTGCCGTGCCATGTAGTCAAACTAATATTTTCTCACGTTGTCGCCCTCTGTCTCTGTTGCTTTCAATCTTGCCTATGTCCTCTAAACCTCACTGTCTCATGAAGATTCAAAAGATATAAAGCATTTATTAACCATATTTTCTTCTGTTCATTTAACTTCTGACCGCCCTTATTGTTTGTTCTTACTTGACGTTTGTTCTTTATATACTTCTATACCCCATTATTATAGTCTTGATGTGTGCAGTTTGTTCTTGATCAGAACAAGAAAAAATGTGTTTTTTCTTGATCCCTTTGTAACCATTCCTATTCTCATCCGCCGTGCTGAACTACTGCTTACGCACAACTATTTTTAAATCGATAGGCACTTTTTTAATCAGATCATTGGTATTGCTATGGGCACTAAGATGGGACCCAGCTATGCGTGTCTTTTCATGAGATATCTTGAACAGCAGGAGAGTTATGAAGGTCCTTTTCTATTTCATAGATATATTGATGATGTGTAATAGGTCTATATGTATTACTGACATGCCTGAGACAGAATTGTCTCGCTTTATCAACTGCATCCACAATTTAAACCCTATTATTCAATTCACATCTAAAAATCTCTACTACTTCTGCCAAATTTCTTGACATTATAGCCGCTATTCATCTGCCTTACCTCAGCACACATCTTTACTACAAACCTACTTATGCACATGGTTTTCTGCTCTACACTTCTGCTCATCCTCCCGCGTGTCGAAACTCTGCCATTCTCCCAGCTTCTTCGCCACCGTCGCTTTTGTGTTGATGATTATGCATTTCTTGATAAATCCTCTGAGATGATTGATTTCTTTTGTAGACATTCGTTCCCTGACAGCGTCCTTTCATCGGTATTGTTTCGTCTCCGTAAGTTGTCTTGACTTGATACCTTGACTAATAATCAGGGTACTTAGTCCTGCTCTGAGTTAAACTTGTACTTTGCATCCCCATAACTGTACTATCTGAAGAATATTGTTTAAGCATTATTACCTTCTCCAGTCTCATTCTGAAACTCGTGCCGTTTTCCAGGACTTTCCTTCAGTTGCCTATATACGTGACACAAATCTTAATGATGCCTTTGTGCACAGTCACCTCAGTTCTTATGCTCCTTCTCACTTTGGCACTATTCGTTGCAAACGCGGTCGTTGTTACACATGTCCTTATGTAGTTCAAATCAGATCTGTTTCATTTCCTACTTTCGCTATCGAATATACCTTTACATTTTAATCCTGTAATTGCATTTACGTTACATATGTAAACGTTGTGGCAAGAAGTATATAGGTCATCCAGGATTAAGTTTGAGTGACCATTTCTGTAAGCATCTTCGTGCCATAAAACACAGAATCTACACATAACGCTATTCATTTTAATGGTGATGGTCATCATGGTGCTCTCGATATTCATATCACTGCTCTCAGATCCTGTGCCATGGATGATAAATCTAGGTAGCCTCTTGAAAATCGATTTAATTTGAGTAGTTTTTCTGCTCAAGCCTTTTGCACTTAATTCCGAAAATTTATTTGTTTAAATTTATGTCGTTGTGGTTCCTATTGCATTGGTATTCATGTTGTATTGTGTAATAATTTGTTATATCTATTATCATATTATTTCCAATTTTCAACTAAACCCACTATCATGGCTACATGTTTCCATACATATCATTAAAACATACATCTTTGTGTTGTTTACATGTAAAAAGTGTATCTAATGTCTCTGTGGTGGTAACATTGTTTTTACTGTGTTCACTCTTTTTCTCTGTTTTATATATTCTTGAGAAAGACCTAAGGGTTCGAAACGTTGAAAATGCCTTGTGTATTGTGATTTGTATGTTTTCGTGTTTACACCTTAAACCCCTTAGTCTTAGTAATAGTCCGTCTGGTGTGTTCAAGTGAAACATCAAAAACCTGTGTTCTACGTAAGTACTATTAATTATTAAATACAGTAATGATAAAACAGTCCTTATAAAAATCAGCTAAATACTTTTGTTTATCGCCTTGAGATAGTCTTTAATTAGATCATATTGACGTAATCTCCAATGTATGTGTTCAATCAATCAAGTACCATGCCAAATCGCGTGGTGGATCATGTTTCTCCACCACTCTCGGTATTTTGTGTTGTCAATAAGCTCCGTTGAACTTCTCACGTGCAATAAAACTAAAATATACTAGTCCATCTAGCAACTTCTCTCATTGTCGTCCCTGGCTCTTCTCCCCTTGATCTTTCCAGTGGTTATTAAGTGTTCAAGCTGTGTTATTCTCAGCATATGCCCTAGAAACCTTGACTGTCTGCCCCTAATGGTTGATATGATTTACATTTTTAAGCCAGCATCAATGAGAGAATCTGCATTTGTTTTCCTAGCTGTCCATGGTATTTTCATCATTCTTCTTAGAAACAACATTTTTGTGGATTCCAGTTCGTTTTGAATTTTTTTGTTTACAGTCCATGCTTCACACCCATAAAAAAGACTTGGTTCGATATAACATATCAGCAATGTATACTATATATTACATTCCATATGTAGTGGTATAGGCGTCACTTTGTGAAAACACAAATCTGTAGACATCAACTTTATCTCAATACAGAAAAACAACCTTACAGATTGGCAAGCATATATTTTGGTCTCTATATTTTTTTGTATCCACAGAACAGAGTTTCAATTTAGCTAGTGGGATGTGGGTATATCCGTGACGTAGTGGTTAATTTCGCTTTACAGTCAAGAGATCGCGAGTTGGAATCCCGCTTAAAATATCTTATTTATAAAGTGAATTTTTAAGATATATCTGAGAATTATCACTTGAAACTACGGACCTATGCGTGGTTGTGTGGTGCTTTGGACAGGATACATCTTGCTTCGTTAAGATTGGCGAAATACATATGGGTTAACCCGAGTAAAATAAAGTAAATCATATACGACATGTGCGTTTTTTAGTAATAAAGAATTCAATATCATGTCCTATTTATCTAATGTGGTGGAGTATTACACCCACCACCATCTTCTTTGCTATTGTTGACAGGAAATAATATTACCAAGCCTTACATATTATCAATACATGCACACAATAATAAAACTGTTAATTACATATACTTATTTACATGTCAGCAAAATACATTTCTCAATTTTGAAAATATAAAGAAACTTTAACAAAAGTCAATCATTAGCTAAATTTTTTAAATCCACGAAATTACGTTAGTAAGATATTTTTAGGTATTAGGTATGTTGATTATCCTCTTCACACACCAGACACTTTCATAGCTGATCAGATCTCCGTTTCAGTAAATCTCTCAGGATATAACGGCTGATGGTTCCGGTTTTCTGTTGGTTCACTGCTCTTTTTGAAATCTTTGTCAGGTGTTCTCTACGGCCCACACCCATCCTCACTCCCAATTCGCGCATTATCGATATTGACTCATGTTCATTCATCTCAAAATCCTCTGATCGTGAGTACTCACGAAAAGCAATGAGCATGTCTGCCCATAGACTGGTCATCTGCTGTAGTGGCGAGGCTAGCTACTTGGTCAGCCCATTCGTTTCGCTCCACGCTTCCACGAGTTTTTGTAGTGATGATCTCTGTAATGACTCAACTTATTCCCTACGTATATCACCTATTTGACTTTTTGAATCATATACATTGCGCCTTTTAGTATACACGCATGGGAATAGACTTGCGATTCCAGTCAGTAAAATGCCGGCATTACGGCGAATACATTCATTGTTAGACCGTTTGTTATTACTGTAAATACACCACTGGCTTCGTGTCCTGTTCTTCCTTGTGATTTGACAGTAACGGTCCATGCTCATCGGTGGTGACGGGTCATCGACCCGTCCGTGTAAATCACAATATCTGTGTCATCGGTGTTCTGGAAGATTGTTATTCGTCCATCACAAGTGATGATGACCATTTGTTACACCCACTTTTGAAAATTCAATTTTAGTTATGTCCTTGATTATGAGTTCGTAGATGGCTAATGAGCCCTATTCGAGCTGTAAATGTCCTTGGACAGTTTGGACATGGAATAACGACTGTATACGGATCTTCGTCTATACGTAACTTTCTAGCTGCTCTCCGCTGTTGAGCTGCTGCATTTCTCTTCTTTTCACAAGATGATGCTCTTTTTTTAAATTTAGAACGCCATTTAGATCTATTTTGTGCAAGTTCTTCCCATGTATCATGGTCTATTTCAAAGGCTTTCAGTGAGTCATTTAACGAGTCCTTGTAGCGCTTCCTTTGGCCACCTTGTGATCGTATACTCTTCTCTAGCTCACCATAGAGAAGTATCTTTTGCAGACGATGGTCTGGCATACGCACCAAATGACCTGCCCAACGAATCTGTGTCTGCATCAGGATCGTGTCAATGCTTGGGATACCAGCTCTATCAAGGACAGTGGTATCTGGAATCTTGTCTTGCCATCTGATGTTCATAATTTTTCTGAGACAATTTGTATGAAAATGATTGAGTTTTTTCACATGACGTCTATACACAGTCCATGTTTCACTAGCGTAAAGCAGCACTGGAAGTACCACTGCTCTGTAAACTTTCAGCTTAGTCTCGAAGATTAGTGCTTTCACCTCAGCATCAACGCTCACTGGGGTGTGTTCCCTGACCTATCTATTGAGTTTAATAATGGTCTTGACTGCCATTTGAAAGACTGTATGAATAGGTATCCATTCCTCGTCAGGAGTTATGTCTTCCGGGGCGCAGATATGTTTAACGGTATCCTCGGCACGATCCATCCACGATCTGCCTCTCTTGAACCTGCTTCCCCTCACAGGAGAAAGCTCGCTGTGTAGTGGGTGGTCTATGTCAGAACTCACTCTGAGGTATGCACGGTCATGCCACATATCAATTCTATGAGATGCTCGGAAAGTCAGGGAGAAATCTCATAGCCGCTAACAGGGTGTGTCCGTTGTACAACCAATGATGATCCTCATCGCTTTGTTTTGACTTCACTCCAGCCTCTCAATCTTTGTGTGAGTGGCGATGATAGTGGCGCCTGTATATAGTCAATGATAGGAAGAACAAGAGCCACATATAAGATTCACAAAAATCGTTTGCTGTCCTTTACAATAAAATGATTAACATGTTTCCAGAGACATAGTTTACGATCAAATCGTACGCCCACGTATTATAAGTATACGATCCTGATTACATTGTGCGCTCTCATCTCCATCTTAGGTGTCGTAAACTTTACGATGTGATTGTTAAGAAAGAACCATGTCACTGCAACTTTCTATTGCTTTATCAGTGCTTCTGAATCATCACACTAGGAAGTGATACGGCCCAGCTCATTCTGCAGTGATTCGACATTTTTTGTTTTCTTCTCTTTGTCTGTATATCATATGATTTGCAATCGACAATGCTCTACCTTTCCGTCCAGCTGTTGCTGTGTGATTGCCACGGTATAGACATTGAATAATACGGGTGGGGAACAAAGGCAACACAATGCCCTCGGCGGACCTAGGGTTAGCAGATAACCAAGATCCCAAATGTACCTCCTCGCTGTGCACCCTGGAAACAGAGGCTCGTTCTGGTTCTGGATAAATCATTTGGGGATCGTGTCCAAGAATGTTGGGGTAGCAGATTGAAAGAGATTTGACTGCATAGACAATATCTCCGCAACTAAAAGCACCAAATCATACAGCGGTACTGTCCACATACAGTGACGCTAGTCAGTCTAGTCCGAACATTGGAGGGGCGGCCAATGAAAAAGGTACAAAAAGGTAGATGCATGGCAAGAGACGAATAGTTTTCATAATGAGTACAATGAAAGCGCAGAACAGCGCCAGAAGGAAGAGCCAACTGCAAATAGAAAGTTAAACGTTCCAAGGCAAGGCGAACTACAAGCTCTGTTAGCTTGAGAAAAGCTCCTAGTTACCTGTGCTCCTTATAGGAAGAGACCTAGACCCAATCATGGGCACCCGGCAAAGCATGAAGACCTTGCCTAACTCTAATGTCGAGCCTTCCTATACCGGAAACATGCTCTAGAAGAGAATGGGTTCCGTACCCGATGGTCTCAGGCAAAAAAATGGACAACGATGGCAGCCCTGGCCCAACTCTACTGTCATGCTTTCCTATACCGGAAGTACACTTGCAAAGAGAAATGGTTCTATACCCAATGGGCTCAGGCGCATTTGGGACGAGGTCGCTCAGCTCGAAAACGTCTTGCTCTCAAAAGCGTGGCGTGAGACTCTAACTTAGGAGAGGGGTTCACGATGTCGGTGAACGACATCTCGACTAAGAAGGTGAAAGAGCCAGGTCCAACTCTTCTGGCGAGTTCTTCCTCATACGGAACCAGGCTTGCGGATGAGAAACAGCTCAGTACCCGATGGGCACAGGCACAGTACGTCCAATTAAACGAAGTAAGTTCATAGACGGTGGAACACATCGTGCGAGATAGAAGTGAACGCCAATTGTCTCGGCGAAAAGTCACTACACATCCGCGTATCCGGAGACAGATAGGCTGTCAAGGACTAGGTAATCCTACCTGTAACAGGATGAGCACACACTGTTCCTTGAGCCAACGGCTCGTACAGAGTGAGCACCTCTGTTCCCTTAAGACCTAATGGTTCCTACAGTGTGAGCCCCGTTGCCCTTGGAGCCCAACAGTTGATGAGAAGAAACCGTTAGCAAAATAACTGAGTATAAAGGCGACCACAAATCTACGCTCCTTGTTAATGCGATTAGCATCAAAGCTTCCCGTTGACATAACCGGTACAACGATACAAGATAACGAGTGGAAAGACCTTTTGTCAATATATGCGTTTCACCTGAAGAATTCCCCGCTCGGCTAAATAGGTGGCTAGACGAATATGACACCATTCGAATGTACCGGGAGAACTACGTAACGTTGCAATTGATCTAGCAAGTCTCACAGAAGGAAATAGACATGAGGGGTCAACTGACCATAAATTGGGAGACTGTTAATTGAGCTGAGGACCAGGTGTTTTCCCAAAGAAGCAATTACATTGAGTATGTATTATAATGTATCTCTGAGTTGTGTGGAACGAAAGGTGAAGGGTCTAGACATTTGAATAGATGATAGGAAAACTGATCAAGCCTGACCTTTGATGTCAAATGTGCTAACGGTCAGATAAAGTTAGAGAAGTTTAAATATAAGTGACAGTTAGTGACTGCAGAGGGGCGTTGCTAATGTAGGGACAGGAGTTTTACATGTGTGTATGGGGGATTTTAGGAATATGCTAAAAACAGACCAATGCGAGAGAATGTCTCAAAATATGTTTGAGGATATTTCTATCTTAGAGAGAAGATAGGCGGGACTATCTTCGGGAGATACAAGAGAAGGTATATGTATGATACGGGACTCTCGGCTGGGCACTCACTGACTCTCGGGACTCACTCGCTGACTCTCGACTAGGACACCCGTCTTGCGCTTATGCCAGCCCTTAGCAACTGCGAACTCCGAGTTCTTGTAGTTTAAGATACCACGTCAACTTTCTAGAAGCTGAGACATTTAGCTGGAGTGGAAATATAACATAGCTGAAGTTGGAATAGTATATTTATGTGATGCAGTATGATAGATAGTATATGCCTTGCTTGCTGTTGTAACCAGATGTTGTGAACTGTAGAACCAGTAATAAAGTTTTATGTAGTGTAGAAGTTTTGGAGTTGACATTGAGATAGTTTAGTTTACGAAGTATCCTACAGAAACAGTGTCAGTAACATCCTCTTCTTTGAGAAGCGTATTCTCTACTTGTCTGTCGGACACACACCACGTTCTACGATAACCTTGCAGCCTTCTGCGGAGAACGGAACATCATTGTTCTGGTAGATCAGTGTACCCATTCTGATCGGATAGAATTATATTGCTGATGATAGAATTCCTCGACATCTGACTTCCGTCACATTAGAAAGGTAAACACAGGAACTTAGAGTTCGCTCTGAACGCAGAGCACAGATCAAAGTGACGACACTAGCATCGTCACTTCATTCGGCTTATTCATTACACTAGACGTGCAGATTTACCCTCCGACACACTAATCTGTCTAGGACAGACAATTAATTACATTACGTGCATAGCTTCAATTACCTTCTGTGGCATACCCGAATTAAAGACAATACGAAAACGGATGTGCTGGACCTCAACGTCCAGACCACACAGTGGCCAACCGAAGTGCAAATAATACAGTTTTACAGTGCAACTTGCAGCACGACGTACTTCATGGTTCCCGGCGTAAATCATACGATATATTAGTTGTGGTTATATCAGAGCGAACGCAGAAGAAAAAGAACACGGGTGAGAGGGCAGATCCCAGTGGAAGGCCTGGGTGTATTGTTATAGGTTTAGATGTCCAAATACTGCACTTAAGAGCTACCTTACTCTCGAGCACGAGAAATATCACTGATATCCATCTGACTACGAAAGCATAACATTAAACATTAAACTCGAACGGCACTCTGTTATACGCGTCCTCAAAGTCATTCGCGACAGCACACGTTTCTAGACCTGCATGGAAGCCTTTGAATACGTCGTAGGCGAAAACAGCGGCATTGTAACATGTTTCTTTCTAACGTCTGTAGCAACGGAGTGTGGGTGGGAAAATGTAACTCTATTCCAGGCCTCGAGCGTTGTGCAGTGCTACAATCTTCTCAAAATGTTTGCCCGTGATTTTCTGCGTGGTTATGATTCAGTAGCAGTTGATATGGGCGTGGTTTGTATTGTGCTTCTTTAGTGGCAATAAGTAGATGTACAGACATTCTTCCTTGATTGTACCGTTCTTTTAGCTTCCGTTAAACTCGCTAACCAGTTCGTTTATGTCACTCTCCTTAAGGATGGCGACTTCCTCGTATCGTTTACCGTAAGCTACTGGAGAAACGTTCCGCGACCATTTCAGAGTGGTCTGGACGGTCTCTGTATTGATGGGTATGCTCTCATTCCACCCAGCCTCCGTACATAGACTAGACAGGATGGTGATAATCTTCCACCTGATATCTAGATTGTTCTGTTCCGTCTGTTGAACTCAAGTTATGCCTATTCCTTATCATCGTCTGATTTTTGCCATGCCAGATCAGTGGATTGAAAATTAGGTATGCAGACTCTTTGAACGTTTCCGTTCATAATCTGATGAAAACGCCAGAACGTCTTAAGCGCATGCCTTAAAGAGTAGCATGGTGTCATCTATGGTATGCTTCAATGCCGTTACGTTATTGGATGGTGTGCAGTCGGAGCTACGTGCTTTCTGCTACGCTTTGACGGCCTGTTTCTCCATGTTTGTTTCTCCATGTCATCATTCCACCATGTAGGCTGGTTCAGCTCGCTGCGCCGTAGGCGTTTGACTTGCAAATTGATGCACCAAATTTTGCGTATAGAGTCTAGTCATTGTTGTGCTTCTTTATACAGATGGTGCACAGGTAGTGATCGCTGCCGTGATGCCCCAACGTATTCCACCTGAATAGAGGGGTCAAGTCGGTGGAAATCAATGCCAGGTCTATGATACTACAGTGTCTCCAGATCGACTGGCAGTTATAACTACAGTGCCATCATTGAAACACACTACATCGGCGGTTACCAACGCTTCCTCGAGGTCTTTTCCTTGCTTGTTGGTAATGTCGTTTCCCCACTGTCCTCCTCTGGCATTTAACGTCTCCGCAAAAAACAATGTGCTGTTCGTCTTGCTTGAGGTAGCTATCCCACGTCGTTTTGTCATTTTATCATTGCGAGCATACACATTTACGATGACCATAGGTACCTTCGCGTGTTTCTTGCATGACCCAAAGTTGATCTCTTGCAAAGCAATTATGTCGGCACTGTATATGTGCTTATCGAGAGTGGTTCTTCGTTGGTTGACGCTAGAATAGTTTCAGCACTTGATGCACATGTGGCTGCTGCCCAGCCTGTCACACTAAAGTTATTGCCTTCTTTTCCCGGCTCTATTTTCCTTTCACTTCCCGCATCTACGTCGTCGAATAGCTCGGTGGTCGTCGTTGATTTCTATATCAACCATCATATCAGCTGAAATATGAGAGAAATTACCTAGGCGGATCTCGGCCAGTACATGAAAATCCATATTACAATACAAAATACAAGCACAATACAATACACAAATTCACAAGCCTACAGAAGTGCGCCACAATACGTATAATACTAAAATCAAGCAGTTAAATAGTCCTGTATACTAAAAAGTTATCACTACACATTTGTTTCTGAGAAGTGTCACAATGTAGGTAACCACGGAGAACGCACTGTTCTAAGGAACAGATAAAAAAACCCGTAGTCCTAACCTTCGATAACAGTTACCATGTTGTTCCAAAAGGCTGATGTTGTGCTTGAAATAGTTACGGGCACTGCGTGGGTGGTCGGAACAATGAAGAAACCTGTCGCAAGGGCCTGAGTTGTGCCCTGATGTCGACGTCTGTTTCGGCAGCTTTAGACTCGAAACACCATCGAGTCGGATGGCTGCTGGTACAGAGGACGGATCACTTATAGGAATGCTCCACGTGCTGTGAGGCCAGTTTCTAATCAAGAATCAAGACAGAAGAAAAGCACGATGATGTCAAATTCTGTGGAAATGTTGACGACTTGCGGCAAGGGCCCTCGCCTGCGTTGAATTTCCTTTTTGTCTTCACGATTATCCGATACGACGAGTATGGTATTGTTATTGTCAGCATTGATATTGTTTCTGTAATGATGGCCATTTGCTCGTAGTCGGCTGTCATCACTGATGTGACTGCGTGGCTGACCTTAATATCACGAAATTATCACGACTTAATTTTCTGCGCACAGAGAAGTGTGTGCTTGTGTGAACATCTGGTTGTTGTGATTATAGTTCTGCGTATCTTATAAGTGCTGCATTTGTGGATTATGGTATGTTGCTGTGCTTCTTTATGTCTGGTGTGTCACTCAAGACAAAGTTGGCCGTTTCTTGGTGCCTACCTAGGTTACGGTAAGTTCTGGTTCTTGTATTGTCTAGTTGGTCACGCAGGACAAAGCCGGCCTCTGCTGTGATGTTCCGCGCTGCTGGACACCGGTAAAATATATGGCGCAAGCCACTACTGGCTATCGGTAACCGGTGGGACAGCTAATATCACGTTCCTGTACTTCAAATAATTTACACATCACTTGAAACTCTGAACTTGCAGCAGAATGATTCCACGAATATTGAATAATACTGAGTATTGAAGGTGAACACATGTATACAAACTTGATGTGTGATAATCCTATTCTGAATACTGAGAAATCATATTCACTTTGTAAAGACCACATCTGTTGTAAAATATTCATAGTTACCGCAATTTTTCAATAACATAAATGGCGAATTTACACATATTCTCGCACCATCCACTCTAATAGGTTGACATAATACCACAAAGACATTTCTCCTCCTAATGAACGGAACAATTCAACAATTCTGAGTACCCTACATGGCGGATAGATATATTTTTCCTGAATATGTAATATCTAGTTTTTAGACACTGAACACAAAACAAAGCAACCACCATCTTGATGACTTCGTCCATATTAACCTCAATTGAATAGTATGCAATTAGTTTTAGAATCATAAGTTTATAATAGCACTTAAATATATTTGATGGTTCTTTTATATATAATTATAATTGACTGGGCGGAAGAGATTTTTAAGCAAATTTACCCTACAGCCACTACTATAATTATGTACACAGCTCGTTCAACAGAGGTCCACCTGTAAATCAATTAGATAAAATATAAAATCTTCACCTTTTTTTCAAAAGGACAATCAATATAAGGTAACTGTGTGAAACGTAAACTTATGTAAAACACAGGTTTTTATAATAGTTTCACTCAGACACGACGGTCTAACACTAGCGGGTAATGATGTGAACACAAGTAAACATACAAATTACAATACACAGCATATATTCAATATTTCAACCAAAAGATCTGTATCAAGATATGCACAAAACATCAAAAGACGAAGAATGGAGATTATAACAACACACAGACCTATACAACGGAAATATGGAAACGATATACCAGAAGGACAAGAAAAACTTAAATATATGTGGACACGAAACGAACAACAAGATGACGGAATACAATGAATACCAAGACCACACCAGCTCAGTACTAGAGAAAAAGAGTGGTGGGAACCGAGTCTAAAAGGCTTGAGAGTACCTAATTAAAAAATAAATTACAGTATGTTTTGGTTATTGTAATTTGTATGTTTACTTTTATACATTTATGGAACTATTATAGAAACCTATTTTACGTAGTCATTATCATCAGCTGCCATGCCACTGGTGTAGGTGTTCATGGCTCTCCACAGCTCACTGTCCACAGTATTATCTATCAAGGTCGTTGTTTCCTTGCCGTGCCCAGTTGTCAAACTGTCTAATATTTTCTCACGTTGTCGCCCTGTATATGTTGCCTTTAATTTTGTCTGTTGTGACTATGTTCTCCAAACCTGCATGTCGCATGAAGTGGCCAAAAAAGAAGATTGACTCTTTCTTTATATTGTTGATTAAGGTCCGTTTGGCATTTGACTCTTTCAACACCTCTACATTGGTTTTTCTGGCAGTCCATGGTTTTTACGTACCGTTTTCAAAAGAATGTTATTATATTATGGTGTGAAACTTTCTTGCCCCAAATAGCAATTACCTATTAAATGTATCTCTATTACGACCAACACTTTGTTACATTTTCTATAACAAAACATTTATGCTGTTTGTTGTGGTATGTAATAAAATGTATTCTAAATAGGTCAGCTAATGTTTTCATATTTTCCTACAAAAAAGAATACCTAGTGATTAACTATTGATAGAAGATGTTGCTAACGTAACCACGCTTTTATATTTTAGAGATTTCAAATAAATATGATGACTATAATCTCCTATAAAATTATGTATAAAGTATAGGCCTAACTGTAAATATAGTCACACATTAATGTGACTGTAATTCATGTATCACGTCACTTGATTCATTGCACACCGTAATACACCTTAAGATATACGGGATGGAAGAAGTGAGCATAGACATCCTTTCCGCGGTACGAGGATCTTCTATTACTGGATCGTCTGTGTTTACGCCATGTTACTATGGTAACGTTGAAGATAAGTAGTACATCAGGGATGAATCAAGCCTCGGACCCGTACGCACGAGTCAAGTATGGATCCAAGATGGCCACCACCGAGTCCAAGTACAGGTTATGACGCCCAACGGGTCCGGACGGTGATGGGTCCAGGAGGCCGCTCTATGATTATGGGGCAGACTGGTTGCGAACAAACGGTTTTTGTAAAAACGTTCTTGAAGTATTTTAATGAATTGGTGAATCCTATTCCATAGGAAATTATTTGGTGCTATAGTGAATGGCATTCCGTGTATGAGACCATGCTGTGTGTTAAATTTATTGAATGGCTACGAGACGTGGAGCAATGGGCTGGTGAAAAATCTAGCTTGTTGATTATTGATGATGTTAAGAGTGAAACGGATGATCATGTTACTAAATCATTAACCAGCGGGAATCATTACCAGAGTCTGAAGGAGTTGTATATTGTACAGAAGTTGTTTAGGAAAAACAGAGAACACAAAACCATTAACCGCAACTCACACTACATTCTACTTTTCAAGAACCCACATGGCGTGTTGCAGATTATACATTTAGACTAGAAAATGTATCCCGGTCCGAAAAGCTACGTGCAAGATAGTTTTAAAGAGGCAACATCTACCGCGCTCGGTTATTTGCTGATATATCTCATGCAGTCAACACCTGACCATTTGAGATTGCGAATTTATATATTTCATGGAGAAACCTAGATTGTATACATACCAAAATAAAAATTGACTGAAATTTTGAAACACCACAGTCCAAAAGTCCCTTTAAAAGTGTTAAAAGTCCCTTTGTAGGGCGAAACCAGCCGCCGTGAAAAAAAAACAACTGCATCACCAGAACTCATAATGTGTGAATGTTCGCACAATATCTTAAAAAGGGATGTTCGACTTACGAAGCATCAGAAGACGCTATTGCAGTGATACAAGACCAATTATAGGATTCTCGCTTGCAAAAAGACCACCGTGAAAAGACGGAAATATATTCTTCAACAAGAAGTATTTATAGGTGTATTACTAAATCATGTCCTGAGTGTATTGGGTAGTCTCTTGTGTGTATAATGGCAAAAAAATGTTGATTGATCCTCGGTTACTAGAAACATTGCATCAAAAATCTACGTACACACCTAAAAGTTTAACAGATAACATGCGTGACCCTGATTACCAGATGCGAGAGGTTTTGAATCGTGCTGATTTATTTAATAATGATAAATCTAGATTTTATCAGAAAACATTACAACAGTATTTCACCTTGAGTAGTACAAAAACAGACCACTGGGGCTATTACATATCACACCACTTGCGGTATTACCTGCAGAACCAGCACATAATAAACCAACAGTAAAGGTACCTGTAGAACCAGAGCATATAACGTAGAACCAGCTGAGAACATTCCAAACACAGTTGAAGTGACCCCGAATCGCCTAAACGTATGCTCAGGAAGAAATTGAAAGGGAAAATTTCTACGCATACCAAAACTCTCATTTGGGAATTATATTGAACTAAATTTTATTTAAACATTACTACAACCCTAAGAAAGCTGGGGCGTATGTGGTTGTTAGTTATTTACAACAAGCCACCAAACTTGAAACAAAACAAGTCAAAGACTGTTTATGTCATCAGGATACTTACACTTTGCATAAACCTACTCGTCGACGGTTTAAGAGGCGTGTAACCATAACAGGTGGTATAGACCAACAGTTTTAAGCTGATTTAATTGACCTAACAAAGTCAAGAAAAAACAAAGCTGGATATTCGTATTTGATGACGTTTATAGATGTGTTTAGTAAATTCTCCTGGGATTTTCAGATAAAAAACAAAACTGGAAATCTTTAGTCGCAGCTGTGAGCGATATTTTCGAAAATAGGTTACCAATAAATTCTTAAAACTAGAAAGGTTCAGAATTTATCAATACAACATTTCTTAAGTTACTCAAAGACAACGATATTCCTTTCTTCACAAATGAAAACGAGGATGCAAAACCACTATCGTCGAGCAGTTCTATCGCATATTTAAGGAAAAATGTGGCGATATTTAACTGAAATCAACAAACCTCGTTACGTAGGCGTGATAAACTCGTTGATTAGAAATTAAATTATTCATTTCATAGGAGTATTCGGATGCCGCCGGTTGAAGTTAATACGTGTAATCAAACACAAGTGTGTAATACGTTATATGGAGAGCAACTAACAGACAGAAACAGTATTTTAACGTTGATGAAAGGGTGCGAATCGGTAAAGGCAGACAAACATTTAGGAAAGGATATACACCTTTGTAGACAGAAGAACTGTTTGCTGTCAGTTAGATACACCCTACAACCTCTGTAACGTACATGATCAAAGCCGCCCTCACCCGGATCTGTAGTCTGATCTGTTGGTGGCCATCTTCGAGCCAAACTTGACTCGTAATTATGTGTGCGCGACTTGATTCAGTCCTGATATACTACTACGATTATTGCATCGTTTTACTCCTTACCGTTTTGTATTTCGCTTGTATTTACATCTTATTATATGTACAGAAAGTGGGTGCGCTTAAATCACTGCTATCCGTTAGTCTCCAATCACTAATTACATTTGTTTTTTGTTTTCAAGTTTCACACTTTTAATGTTACACTTAGCCACATGCAACGTGTCTAGTGAAGTCCAGCCATTATTATTAATGTAAGTTGTTCAAATTTTGCAGGATCTGTTTACACTACAATCAAACTATATGCATTTGAGATTGAATTTTACGTATTTCAACGTCATCGATCTCATCACCATACTTTAACATGTTTAAATTGCTGGTGGAGTGGTCCTCGTTCTATTGATGTCCATGTTGTTTTCAGTAATAGTTTTTTTTTCATTCTGTTCTTATTTCCAGCTTAGTTTTTCAGCAAAACCCGCTTTCTTGACAACTTGTGTGTACGTATATCTGTGTCACCGTCGAAATCACGTTGTTTAATGACAGTGTTCTAGTGCCTCTATGATAGTACCATTGTTTTAATTGTTTTCACTGTTTTGATTGTTCATTGTTTTGTATTTTCATTATATATAATTGTAAAGTAAAATGTACCTCTTATTGTGAGGTGCATCTTATTGTCACCCGCGGCTATTAGTCTAACTTGTAATATCAGTTCTTATAACCATTAAAATAAAAGGAGGTCCATTTTGCCACTAGAGTTTTCTTTAATTGATTACAGCTTTAGAAAATGTTCACGATTTAATTTCTCAAAGTATACGATTTCATTGCAAAACTTTTGTCGCGGTACAGTGGCTCGAAGTGACAGCTGTGTTATTTCTTGCGACCACAAAAGGAAGTTCAGTTCAATGTTTCAAGACTTTTTGCATATAAAATGTGGTTTCTTTCTGTATGTATTAGTTAGAGATCGCAGTGTAGCCATGTCTGTTACATGATACAACAATGAGACAGAATTAGCAAACCGTCAGTGAAAACACAATGACTGGTAGTAAAATGGAGTTTTCTGTGACTACTAGTAATATTAAACAACAAAGGAAATAACAGCATATTAAATTTGCTACAATCAGCATCTCGGAAAAAAAAAATAAGAAACAAGACCTGATAGATGACATGAAAAGAAGAAACAACAAGATACTAAGACTAGCAGATATTGGAATTAAAGACTGTAAGAAACTAGATCAAAATTACGTGCTCCTATACTGTGGACTGGAGCCAGTTGCAAAGCGCGGATAGGCTTTTTCGTTGACCTAATATTCGCTAAGAACATAGTCAAGTTACACATTAGAATGGATGATCAATGTTGGGCACGATTACAATACACCATGTAAATACAACATTTATATAGGTCTATGTCCAATGTAACACACCAAACAGCAAAAAATAATAGGGATATTCTGATGACGTATACAGATTAATAAATAATAGCAACAATGAAGATGACACACATATGCTGGGGGATTTAGCGCACATCTTGGAACAAATAGAGAAGGAATAGATATAAATGAAATTTGGCTACAAAAGAAATAAGATTAGCTATAACGGTTATAAACTAATAGATGCATGCATCCAGCACAACCTCTTTAAAACGAACACCTTCTTTAACAATAGACAGTCACCAGTGTAAATATGGCATACATGGAACAGCTTGAAATGCAAGAACCCTATTGAATTTATACGCACAAAAAGAAACACTAGAAAACAATAACAAACTCACGAGTAATACCTAACATTTTTGCAGACACTGACCATAAAGCAGTAATAATAACAGTCAAAACAACCCCCAAAAAACAAGCACAATAATAGCACAAAGGACCAAGGACAACTAGGTTTAAAAAATTGCAAGAATTAAACATGCGCCAAAAATATACCCAGGACGTTAACGAAGAATTCGCAAGGTAACCAGAAAACATTAATCACATAGAAGAAGGGGTGCAAAGGGAACGCATTGCTCTAGGCGGGCCCAGGGTTAGCAGATCCCAAATGTACCTCCATGCGGTGCACCCTGGAAACAGAAATACAGCAGCTCGAGCTGATTCTGGCCAAATCATTTGGGGATCGTGTCCGAGAATGTGGAGGTAGCAGATGGAAAGAGATTTGCCTGCACAATAGACAGACATATCTCCGACACCACCAGCATCACCACATGTAGCGACACTGTCGACATACAGTGAAGCTAGTCAGTCCAGTCCGAACATTGGAGGGGCGGCCAATGTAAAATGCACGTAAAGGTAGATGCATGGCGAGAGACATAGATTTCATACCGAGTACAATGAAACAATGAAAGGGCAGAACAGCGCTAGAGGGCAGCGCGAACTGCAAATAGAAAGTGAAAAGTCCCTAGGAAAGGGGAACTACAAGCTCCGTCAGCTCGAGACGAGTTTCTAGTTACCATTGTTCCTTAGGCAGAGACCCAGACCCATTCATTGGTCTTTGGTAAAGCAAGAAGACCTAATCTAACTCTAATGTCGAGCTTTCCTAAACCGGAAATATTCTCGCGAAGAGAAAGGGTTCCGTACTAGATGCGCTCAGGCACAAAAGGGACAACGATTTAGCCCTGGCCCAACTCTACTGTCAGGTTTTCCTACACCGGAAATACACTTGAAGAGAGAAAGGGTTTAGTACCTGATGGGCTCAGGCGCTATTGGGACAAGGACGCTCAGCTCGAGAACGCCTTGCTCTCAAACGCGTGGTGTGAGACTCGAACTTGGACAAGGGTACACGATGTCGGTGAATGACACCTCGGCTAAGAGGGTGAAAGAGCCAGTGTCTAACTCCTCTGTTGAGTTCTTCCCCTTAAGGAACCAGGCTAACGGATGAGAAACTGTTCAGTACCCAATGGGCACAGGCACATCACGTCCAATTACACGAGGCAAGTTCATAGACAGTGGAACACCTCGTTCGAGTCAGACGAGAGCAAGAAAATCGTCTGGGCGAAGAGTCTTCACTACGCGTGCCTGGAGACAGATGTAGAGGCTGTCACAGGCTAAGGCATGCCGAAATCGGATGTGCTAGACCTACAAGGCGCATAACGGTGGCACAACGTAATCATGCTCCCGGCGAAAATCGCACGGATATCCGTGATGGTTACAATGGAGCGAACGAAAAACAAAACAAACAATCATAAAAGAAGAATATAAATATTTCAAAAAATGTCATCATACAAACAGATAGAAACATATGAGGATATAAAAACCATAAAAGCATGAAACAAAAAATAACAACTTGGTGAACAAAAGATGCAAAGGACGTAACTAAAGATAAATTACAAAAATGGGCAACAAGCTAACGCATGAAAAGTACTCCCGCATCGAGACCAACTCCTTTGACGTGGAGATGGGGTTTAGTCCAGCCAACAGAGGCTGGAAACTAAGATTGGTCGGGCCAACCCAATATCGAGCAGGGTCACAATCCTGTCCAAGCAAGCACAGGTGCTGAAGTCAGAGATGTCAGGCCGAGAGGCGCACCAGCATCCATGGTATCATGCAAACCGAATAGTTGACATGTCTGCACGACAAAATTATAAAAATTGTCATGGTGCTCGCCCTGTGAAGGAGCAGTGCCGGGTTCTGAACCTCGACATAATCCAACCCCAGCTACTGGAGGTCCATCTAGTTTACCTCGTGGAGCCAAGAGGCAGAAGGGGAAAGCGACTGGCCAACCATACAGGATGAAACCCCCCTCTGAATATTATGCACTGGAATGCAGAGGGAGTTAGAAATTAAAAAAAAAAGATCTAGAAATCACCTTGCACCAGAAAGAAATTAGTATTTGCTGGATACAGGAAACCCATCTCAACGAAAAAGTACCATTCAAAATAAGAGGGTACCAATGCTTTAGAGTAGACAGGAAAGATCGGAGGAAAGGCGGCATACTAACTCTGGTCAAGGATAACATCAACGCCATAGAAACGAAAACACAAGAGGAAGGTGCCGAATACCAGATGATTCACATAAAAGACAACTCCCTTGAACTGGACATACTCAATTTCTACTGCACATATGGCATCTCACTAAACATGAACAGTATTAACATCCGAAAAAACACCTTCTGGAAGTAGGAGACTTTAACAGCCACTCCTAAAGCTAGGGATATAACAATTTAGACAGAAGGGGAGAAGAGATAGAAAATTGGCAAGATGATAACAACCTAATCCTCCTGAACAATCCACAGGATCCACCAACTTTCTACTCAAGAAGATGGCATAGCACCTCAACACTAGACCTGGCATTCTGTACCTCAGAGCTGGCTGGAATAATGGAAAGAACAATAGGCGAACAACTTGGTGGCAGTGATCACCGTCCAGTTATCATCCAAGTGAACAAATCAATAATTACAAGACCAACTAAGCCAAGATGGAACTACGAGAAAGAAAACTGGCACATTTATAAACATAGAGCAAACCTACTTACAAAAGACATAAAATTACCAGACAGAGACATCAACACTATTATCATGGAGTTTAATAAAGGAATACTTCAGGCAGCTAATGAGACAATACCAAGAGGAGCAAGGAAGAATTATGTACGATATTGGACCAACACACTTCAAAAACTACAGGAAGAACTGACTGAAGTACATAATATGACAGAGAAGTAACCATCACAACAGAACCACATCGCTCTACAAAAAACCAAAGCAAAGATCACTAAAGAAAAGATAGAAACACAGAAAAGAAGCTGGAAGGAAAAAAACTCACAAATTAAATTTTGAAAAAGAAGGTAGAAAGCTGTGGAAACTAACCAAGCAAATAAATGATGATAGCAATACCCAGCAACAAAAAATTACGCTGGAAGATTCGGGTAAATTTCACTCTGGCAAACAAGCAGCAGACACGCTTTCGGAATCTTACAGAAAAGAAAGCACAATTACCATCAATACATGTAGACAACGAAGCATTCGTCAAGAAATGAATGATAAGAACAACACAAACTGCCCAGAGATCATTTTCCAAACTATTCACAACATAAGAATTGAAGACATCTAAAGGGAAATTAAAGAATAGAAAATCACCAGGACCGGACGGTGTCACTAATGAAATGCTTAGGAACCTAGGACAGGCAGCAATGTACACATTATTACAGATATACAACTATAGTTGGGAAACAGGCAATTTACCACAGTCGTGGAGAGAAGCGTTTATGTGTCCTATTATTAAAAAAGGCAAGGACAAACAGAAGCCCTACAGTTATAGACCAATAAGTCTAACGAGTTGTGTCTGCAAGACAATGGAAAGGATGGTCAACAGAAGACTTAAGTGGTACCTAGAATCAGAGAAGCTATTGGTGTTAGAACAAGCTGGGTTCAGAGAGTGTAACAGCACCGAAGACCAAATAACATTTCTGTCCCATATTATAGAAGACGCATTTCAAGAAAAGAAAAAAAAGTTTTCTCCCTATGGATACATCTTCAAAAAGCTTTCAACAAGGTCTGGAAACATGGACTAATAATAAAGCAGCAAAGAAATGGAATAGGGGGAAACATGAGCAAGTGGATCCGTTCCTTCCTACACAATACGAAAGCAAGAGGTTTCATGGAAGGGGAGTGCAAAGGGAACGCATTGCTCTAGGCGGACCCAGGGTTAGCAGATAACCAAGATCCCAAATGTACCTCCACGCGGTGCACCCTGGAAACATAAATACAGCAGCTCGTGCTGATTCTGGCCAAATCATTTGGGGATCGTGTCCGAGAATGTGGAGGTAGCAGATGGAAAGAGATTTGACTGCACAAGAGACAGACAATATCTCCGACACCACCAGCAGCACCTTATATAGCGACACTGTCGACATACGGTGAAGCTAGTCAGTCCAGTCCGAACATTGGAGGGGCGGCCAATGTAAAATGCACGTAAAGGTAGATGCATGGTGAGAGACAAATAGATTTCATACCGAGTACAATGAAACAATGAAAGGGCAGAACAGCGCTAGAGGGCAGCGCGAACTGCAAATATAAAATGAAAAGTTCATAGGAAAGGGGAACTACAAGCTCCGTCAGCTCGAGTCGAGCTTCTAGTTATCTGTGTTCCTTATAGGCAGAGACCCAGACCCATTCATTGGCGTTTGGTAAAGCAAGAAGACCTAATTCAACTCTAATGTCGAGCCTTCCTAAACCGGAAATATGCTCGCGAAGAGAAAGGGTTCCGTACTCGACACGCTCAGGCACAAAAGGGACAACGATTTAGCCCTGGCCCAACTCTACTGTCAGGTTTTCCTACACCGGAAATACACTTGAAGAGAGAAATGGTTCAGTACCTGATCGGCTCAGGCGCTATTGGGACAAGGACGCTCAGCTCGAGAACGCCTTGCGCTCAAACGCGTGGTGTGAGACTCGAACTTGGACAAGGGGTACACGATGTCGGTGAATGACACCTCGGCTAAGAGGGTGAAAGAGCCAGGGTCCAACTTCTCTGTTGAGTTCTTCCCCTTAAGGAACCAGCATCACGGATGAGAAACGGTTCAGTACCCAATGGGCTCAGGCACAGCACATCCAATCACACGAGGCAAGTTCATAGACAGTGGAACACCTCGTTCGAGTCAGACGAGAGCAAAAAATCGTTTGGGCGAAGAGTCTCCACTACGCGTGCCTGGAGACAGATATAGAGGCTGTCACAGGCTAAGGGTAGCCCACCCGATTTGTCAAGGCATGCCGAAATCGGATGTGCTAGGCCTACAAGGCGCATAACGGTGGCACAACGTAATCACGCTCCCGGCGGAAATCGCACGGATATCCGTGATGGTTACAATGGAGCGAACGAAAAACAAAAACAAAACAAACCATGGAAGGATACAACAGCAAAAATGTTCTCTTAAAACAGGGAGTTCCTCAAGGCTCAGTATTGTCTCCAACTCTGTTTCTTGTCTTCATAAATGATATAATTTGTGAATTGCCGCAAGGAGTAAGAGCTGCAATGTACGCTGATGACTTGGTGGTGTGGTGTGTAGAAGAACATCTAACGATCGCCAACAAAAAAATTTAAAAGGCAGCAGACAATATTGCAGCATGGGCAGATAAATGGATTGTAAAGATAAATGCTGAAAAGTCTTCAACAACACTCTTCACTCTCAAATAAGGACAAAGCAGGAGAGATAAAACTCAGAAATGTACATATCCAAACAGAAAACGAGCCGGTGTACTTGGGCACTACGCTAGATAAAAGACTGACATAGAGCCCTCACATTGAGAAAATAGAAGAAAATGCAAGAAAGAAATTGGCAGGAACAAACTGGGGGGCCAATGAGGCAACTTTAAAGAAGGTATAAACTGGTGCAATTAGACCAGTACTAGAATATGAATCAACAGCATGGACTTCAGCAGCCAACTCCCATCTACAAGCCCTGAACACGGTACAAAATCAAGTACTTCGCCTCATCACAGGTGCCATGAAGACCTCTCCCATAAATGAAGTGGAACAAATTACAGACATCATCCCCTTACCATACAGGGGAGACACTAGGACCATGGTACATGCAGAAAAGTACAAGAGCATGCCAGAACATTCAATGAGGACCAGACACAGTGACCTAGCTAGTGGAAGTCTGAAGAGGAGTAGTTTATACACCGATCCAAAAAACTAAACAGAAAATATAATAATGAACTACCAGACATAACAAGAGAGATATCACCAACACTTTTTCCAGTTCCGTGGGAGTAATACCCAAATCTCACTTTCAGAACCACCATAAACAACTACCACACTATGATAGAAATGAATATTCTTCAAAAGAGAACAATAGTATGCAACATGATTGAAGATATGTACCCCAGAGAAGCATGGATACAAGTATATACCGAATGATCAGCAACCAGAGCACAGAGGAATGGGGGTGCTGTCGTGTACATAAAATATTCAGAAAAAGAAAATGAATCCACATGTTTACCAACTGGAACATTCTGCTCCAACTACTCTGCAGAAGTACAGGGTTTAAACATTGCTGCAGAAATAATTAAAAACACAACAAGTTAATGCCAGCACGTGGTATTTCTTACTGATGTTATGTCTGTTATACAAGCCCTTGACTGCGATAAGCTGCCAGACCTAAAGAAATCCATGCGAGAAGTGAGCATCCAAAGAAGGGTAGTACTACAGTGGATACCATCCCACTGTGGTATACCAGGAAATGAAGAGGCAGACAGACTGGCAAAGGATGGAGCAACACAGGAACAAAAAGAACAAGAAACACCTACCAAGAAAAGAAGACCCTCATCAAAGCCATCAGGAAAGTCGACCACCCAAAAGACAACAGAGATGAGCAGGTTATTATCTTCCGCCTCAGAACAGGACACAACAGATTAAACAGCTACTTAAATATACTAAGATTGGTCCCATCACCACTGTGTCCTTGTGGGCAGACAGCACAGACAGCTGAACATATCCTTCAAGACTGCAATACACTAAACCAGTTAAGAGAAGAACACTGGCCCACAGAGATGGATATCTACAGAAATATGTATGGGAGCACTGAGGAGCTTTCAAATACAGCAGCATTTATTAAGAAAACAGGACTTGCTGTGTAGACATGTCAACCTGCGAACGAGAAGAAGAAGAAGAGAAGAAGATGAAAAGTACTTAGCATTCAAGTCAGAAAAAAACACCAAAGAAAATCACAATCATCATTAAATCTGCAAAAATTAAGTCATCGCAAGAATATGGAGAAGTGCTTAACAAGGATAGACACAACGCACCAAAGATGTTCTACAAGAAAGTCCAAAATATGAGAAGTAAAAAAGATACTTTTAAACCAACAGAAATAATCAACGATGAACACAGCAACAAACTAAATAGGCCCCAAGAAATCATGGAAAGATGGAAGAAATTACTTCAATCAACTGTTAAACATAAAGGAAGGAAAACGTGATTACAATAATAAATGCAATAGGCGACCAGCTAGAACTATATATCCTGAAATCCGAAATTGAAGACGCAGTTCTACATGCACCAAATAAAAAGCACCTGGAATAGATGGCATACCTATAGAACTATTAAAGCGCTAACAGTGGCAGGTATATAGTGGCTACACACATTATTAAATGTTATATGAAAAACAGAAAGGCACAACATGAATAGAATACAGCGGTGATTGCTCCCATCTGCAAGAAAAAAGGCAGTAAGAGGGACTGCACTAAGGATAGAGGCATATCACTCTTAAGCCACATAGCAAAAATCTTTAGCTATACTAAACAGAAGGATGCGCGCATATATAGAACCACAGCTCAACAACAAACATTTTGGAAAAGTGAAAGGTGTACAAATGCAATCTTCTTCCTCAAACAACTTTCAGAAAGAGCGACAGAACATAACCACGACTTATATTTGGCATTCGTTGACCAACATCAATGTTTGTATAGAGTGATTAGAGCACAACTATGGACAATATTACAGACATATTACCCCAACATCCGATAAGTCTATGTCAGAGCATATACGATGATGTTGTTCCTCCTTCGCAAGGGAAAATGAGCATGGCATGAGCGACACAATAAATGCGATGAAATCATAAATAATAATAATAATAAATTGTAATTATCTAATTTGGTTTGTGAGTTTGTAGATGACATCAATTCATCGATGAGTCCAATTCGTGCACGGAAAGTTCATGCAGAAGTACTGAAGGTTCGGTGTAGGAGAAATTTCGGATTTGTCATTCCACTTCTGTCGCTTGTAGATTGCCCGCTATGTTCTTTCTTTTTTTTCAAATTTCTCGGTGCGAGCAGTGATCTGAATATGCCAGGCTGAGCGATCAAGTCCTGTAAGTCTCACAGAAGCTAGGATCGATGATGGAGTGATTGCGAGAGTTTCTTAGTTGATCCATGAAGGGATTTTTCTGCGTTCTCTTGAACGCTTACCTTCGCACAGCTCCCCGTAGAATAATCTCTTGGAAATGCGTTTGTCTAGAATATGGACGATGTCCCCAGTTCATCGGAGTTGGGCCGAACCTATGGTAGACCATGGATGCTTTGCATACGGGACTTCTGAAGGATTTCCATGTCTGGTACTCAATCCTGCCAACGTACTCCCATGATGTTTCGTAGGCACCGAAGGTGAAAGGAGTCAAGCTGTCGAGCGTGTCTCGCATAGACAGTCCAGCAAGACGCAGCATAAAGCAGTGTTGGTAGAACCACTGCACGATACACATCCAACACGTCCAGACAGGATCGTGCCTGCTATAGAGAGCAGGGATATGTCTCGGTGGTTCTTGCAAGCTAGGCGATTTCCTTTTCTCTTGTATAGAAGTATGATGGAAGCATAATTAAAGTCTTGTGGTATCGCTTCCAAGTTCCACTTTGTCTGAAAGGGCTCTGTTAGTTTAGCAGACATGACAGGGCCACTAACGGTGTAAACGTCGGATGGAATGGAGTCTGGGCCTGGCGCTTTTCCTACGAACAAATTTGAGATTGCTTTCTCCACCTCCTCAAGGCAAGGGGCTCTGATAATTAATGATTTATTGGTGTTTGCGTGATGCGCGCAATAGCTTCGTTGTTGATGTTGGAGGGGCAGTTTAGTACCATTTCAGAATATTCAACCCAGCGTTTGAGAATTTCCTCTCTGTCAGTGATGGTGTGCTTTTCATCTGCGCTTAGAAGAGGAGACGTTCTTAAAGACTGAGTGCCATAAATTTCTTTTAACACTGAATACAATTTCTGCATATTATTGCTGTCAGCATAATGTTGTATCTCTTTGGCGCTGGTGCTAAACCATAAGTCTTGTAACCTCCTTAGTTCTTTTGCGCGTTTTTCTTTGAGTTTTCGTACATCGTCTTTTTGCTGGTTCGTGTGTAATTGTTTAAATAAGCTTTGTACTGATTGTGCTTAGATAGAGCATATACACCAATAGTCAATGCGCAGTAAGAACGAACACATATATATCCAATAATTTCAAATTCACTCATGAGTGAAACAGGGATGTGTACTATATTGTTCATAACATACATACATCACCTGTGCAAAATAGCCAAGACAACTGAAGAAAACATTATGAGGGGTAACGTAAACGAATTGCTATTTGCAGATGGCCATGCACTCTCAACATCATCAGAAGAGTAGCTACAAAGACAAATAGACAGATTACATCAAACATGCAAACCTTTAACATGAAGATTAATATAGAAAAGACCGAAGTAATGACGATACAAAGAACGGAAAGAAACACCAATATATATATATTTATTTTGGAAACAGCCGACTTGAACAAGTGACATAATTCACATATCTAGGAGGCAAAATAACAACAGACGGCAAGAGCAGAAAAGAAATACACAATAGATGTAGCAAAGCATACCAAGAACTAGGGCAAATGACACCAATCTTCAGAAACAAAAATGTAGATTTAAACACCAAAATAACACTATTCAAAACGATTATTATGCAAACGCTGAGCTACCAATGCCAATCATGATAAAGAACAACATAAGACAAACGTAAACTTGTGACAGCTTAAATGGCATGCATTTGCAGAAACCCAGGAATATTGTTAAGAGACAGAGTGAGGAATGAGGACATTATACAAAAAACCGGCACTAACCCAATCTTGGAATATACTAAGAGACAACAGATCAAATGGTTTGCAGATATCAGTAGACTACCATCAGACAGCATACCACAGCACGCTATCTTACATAAATACAGTGACGACAGAACTAGCGGCCGACCACAAATACTATAGACCACCGAAATAGAAGAGGCAAAAATTTTACAATATACTCAGCATACACAAGTTATCTCCAGAAAACTCTTCTACCTCTGACACTGAAAGGCAGCAACGAATTTAGCGAATAGATAGATAGATACACTGTTAAAGATATAGAATTTGCAATACACGATCACGTACATACCGAGTTAAAAAATAAAATTAAATAAAAATACATTATATTTCGTTCATAATTCGTTTTACTTAATTGGAATTATTTTTCTTCAAAAGAACTTGTTAGATAGAAACGATATTTTGAATCTAACTTGAATTACTCCATGGCCGTATGAAACTTATTTTTTCTCTTTAGAAATGTAAATAAAATATTTTCTCTAGAAAGAATACAATTATAAAGGTTTTGTGAATTTACGTAATATGTGTTTCTTACAGTACAGTCGAGTCTGTCAGACAGTCCCTCACATCGAGAGGAAATACGCCTGATTTGTTTATTGGTATTTTTCCTCTCCAACTCTTCATTGGCTGTGGCGCAAATTATAAATATACTGGCCAATTGTGAACACGATACAATAAGAAGTCGACATCGGTGATTGAATTATACTGCTGTGAAATGCAATTATTTTTGTATTTCATGTGCTTCAATTCGATGGCTATTGTACGGAAATAGATTTTTCCATGAGTACGAAATATGTGATGGTTTCGCGTTTATTTAGAGATTTATCGTTATTAACAGACTTCGTAAATTTATTTGGCATGCACATCTTCATGCATGTAATTGGTCGTTGATATGTGTTGTCAAAAATAGCACCAATGAAAAGCACGGAATTACTGTTGTATGTTTTAGAAGAGACATTGTCAGGATAGTTAATGTCAATTTTGCTCTATATTTTGTTAAATTACCTAATTGTTCATTCTTACACTAATATCTAAAAGTAAGTTAGTTAGTCGTTCGATCATCGTCACTGCACCCTGGACAAGTCCATAGGTGCCCATATCTCTCCTTGAGTGTAGCCGCCATAACTCGTTGACTGACGGTCCCAGTACGCAGTTTATTGACCATCATTCTTTCTTGCCCACGAAACCGCTCTGTTCTAGCGACACCACATTTCACAATTCCTTTATTCTAGTCATAGAACAAGTCATCGTCATTTATACAGTCATTTGCTCGTGCGTTTTCCCGTAGGGCGTTCAAAATGTCTGCTCGATCCATCGCTCCACCAACAGCTTAGTAGCAGCGTGTGCGGCCAAAATATCTGCTCTCTCATTACCCCGGACACCCGCATGTCCCGGCACAAAAATGAAAGTCACTTTACGCATACAGGAATTCTTCAATGTATCCCGCCTGAACTTTCACAATCATGCTCATCGAGTCACTGAGTATGCAGGCATGCTTGTAGATAGTCTTCGAGACCCCATTGCTTATAGAGGACATATTCAAACAACACTGTATCTCAATATGTATTGCAATAGAAATATTATCATGAAATTCAAATTTTTACCAAAATATAACACAAACACGGTGCTTATTTAATTGCACATACAGATATCCACATCTACCTGTGACAGGATCCTCTGGAACACCTAACCATGGAGAAAAGTATCTTGATACAAAATCATACACATTGTCTTTCTTGTCCACACAGTCATTGTCTCTAGAACCTCTTAATGTAATGCCGACACCTTTCACACACTTGGTGATATCTGCCTCAATCATCTTATCAGTCTGAGGCTTAAGTGCTTCAAATTTTTCTCTAAGACAAGAACAGTTATATGGAGTTAACGTACCATGATAGTTAAATGACTATCATTCAACAAGTGTTGTAATGGTGAATATTTACCCAAAATGTTTATCAACGGCTATTTATTTTCTTTTTCTTTATATACACATATCTTGTTTATAATTACCGTATAATTTATTCTAATGTATAAATACTCGTACAAACATCTGTAAAAGAGCACTGTCGTATATTTTAAAGTGTATGATCTATGTACTATCCACGAAGATTATATCTCCATGTAGATCCGATGATCATCATGACAATCCACACAAGTTCATAGCTGCTCCGACTTCATATTCAGTATGTACATCAGAAAGTGATATACTGTATCATACAAACAATGATTCTTCTTCTTCTTCTTTCGTTCACTTGAAACATGTATATATCTGTAATTCTGTCTCCTTAATAAAACTCACTGTCTTTTGTAGTTCATACAGTGTCCCATAGAGCTTTGATTCCAGTGTTGTTTCCTCTGGCCAATATGTCTGCCTCAGCGTTTCATGCTCAGAACACTCTTGAAGTATATGTTTGGCACTCTGTGCTGCCTGTCCACATGTACACATGGCCGTGTTGCCAATTTTGAACTTTGTATACATGTGACTGCGGAGTCGGTTGTGTCCTGTTCTGAGACGTAGAATTATAACTTGTTCTGATCTGTT
The DNA here is from genome assembly GCA_034231615.1 of Meghimatium bilineatum. NCBI lineage: Eukaryota > Metazoa > Mollusca > Gastropoda > Stylommatophora > Philomycidae > Meghimatium > Meghimatium bilineatum. The sequence goes on along the minus strand of CM067320.1, from coordinate 40,573,901 downwards.
CATAATGTGATAGTCATCTTGTGTTGGCGTTTGTGGCTTTCTTATTGCCTTTTTTTTCTTCTGATGGTAGGTGATTGGTATATCTGGTTGGTCTTCGGCAGCACCTTCCTTAGCCAGTTGGTCTGCTTTTTCATTTCCTGGTATTCAATAGTGAGAGGGTATCCACTGCATGGTTACCCTATACTGGTAAGACAATTAGCTAAGAAGTTTTTTCAAGTCTGTTAGTTTTCCAGACTGGAGAGCTTGAAACACTGACCTTGCATCTGTCAGGAATACCACAGGCTGTAGGCCAGAGTTGGAGTTCAGCAGTTTTTAGCTGCCACACTAATTGCCTGGATTTCTGCATCATAATTATTGCAGAATTTTCCCGTCGGTGTTCTGATTGTATCTCTAGGCTTGTGTGGATATTCTATATATACACCTGCACTCCATTCCTCACAGCATTCTGTGCTGACCCATCTGTGTACACTCTGTCTCATATATCTTGTGGATATTCCTCATCCAGGAAACTGAGGGTGGCTGTCATTCGCTGCACACTGTTCTGATCGTCCACGCTTAGTATTCCTTTCACATGAGTCTGAATGTATATTGGCATTCCATGGCTTTCACTCCACGGGGTTTGTTCTGGTACAGACCTTAAGGGGCAGTCAACTTCAGGTAGGTCTGTAAGATGTCTACGGAGTTGTTTAGCTTTATGGATAAAGCTGCTCCTTTTCAGTCGCCCCATTGCTAGATTTTGGAATCTTTCCTTCATTGGATGACTTGGCATACAATGGAACATTTCTGCTTGAATTAGTACTTTTGTGTCTCTGCGTTCGCCTAGTGTTTGTATTCTTCCCATTTTCTGCATCTCTGCTATGGGTGATGATTTCCTTTCTCCCAACAGTATTCTAAGTGCCTGGTTTTTCACTTTATCTAGATCTTGTAATGTGGTGTTTGATGCAAGACACCACGCAGCTGAACCATATTCAAGGTGTAGTCTTATGCTTTGCTGGTAAACTTTACTGAGTATATTTCCACTGGCTCCCCATGTGGTTCCACTTAGTTTTCTCAGGATAGCTAACTTCCTCTTGGCTTTTGTTGTTGCTTTGTTTATGTGCTGCTTCCATGTCAGCTTATCATCAAAAGTAACTCCGAGGTATGTGGGTTATTTGTCTTCTTTCAAGAGCTCTCCATCTATCTTGATATGACCAGCTTTTTGTTTTGGTGAGAGGGTAAAGAGTGTAGTGCTGCAATTATCTGTGTTAATGCTGACGTACCATATATTTGTCCATAAGGTTAGGGCATCGATAGCTCTTTGTATTTGTTTAGTGGCCACTGTTGCATGTTCTTCCGTGCACCAGATCACCAGGTCGTCATCATACATTGCCACTTTGATCCCGTGTGGTAGTTCAGCAACTAGGTCATTGATGTAAACCAAGAAAAGTGTGGGTGACAGGACTCCTCCTTGGGGGACTCCATGACGCAGTAGAACTTTCTTGCTCTTGCGCCAATCTAATTGTACCCTGGCTCTTCTATTATTGAGGTATTCTTTTACCCATTTGTACATTGTTGAGCTAACCCTGCAATTTCGCAATTTCTTTAGGAGCCCTTCTTTCCAGACCTTATCAAATGCTTTCCTGAGGTCTATCCATGCTGCTAGTACCAGTTTCTTTTCTTGGAAGGCATCCTCAATCTCTCGGGAGAGGTAGGTTGGCTGATCTTCAGTAGAGTAGCACTGTCTGAAACCTGCTTGCTGTGATACCAGAAAGTTTTCACTTTCAAGGTACCACTGCATCCTAAGATTGATAATGCGTTCCATTGTTTTACATAGACAGCTTGTGAGGCTGATATGCCTGTAGTTGGAGACTGTGTTGCCATCTTTTCCTGATTTGAGGAGTGGTATCATTATTGCTTCTCTCCACGCCTGTGGTACATTACCAGTGGACCAGCTTGTGTTAAAGATCTGCAGTAGCTTTGCTCTTGCTGCAATCCCACGTTTCTAATCATTTCATTGGACACTCCATCAGCTCCAGGGGACTTTTTCATTTTCAATTTGGATATTGCATGCTCCAGTTCTCTCATTATGATTGGTGCCTCCATGATTTCAGGTATAGGTTCGCCTTGTCCAATGTTTTGCTGGTTCTCTCGAACCTCCTGTTGTTTGTCTGGGCTGACTTTGACGTTATTGTCTTCTGCAAAGGAATCTGCAAAGTAATCAGCTGCATGTTTACCTGTTAAAATGTTTCTATCTTTATAAAGTGTGATCCTGGTATTTCTCCCTGTACCTTCATCATTTAGTTGTTTTACAAATTTCCATAATTTCCTAGTATCTCTTTCTAGGTTCAGCGACTCTCTTTTTTCTTTCCAGCTGCTCCGTCTGGCTTGTTACTTGGCTCTTTAAACTTTAGCCTTTGTTTGCTGATATTTGTTGTCATGTTCTTGGCTAGGTCTGTTCTCAGCCTGCTGTCTAGATGTTTCCATCTCATTTTGCAGCTTTTCCAGTTCATCATTCCAGTAGGGTTTGTAGTTTTTGCGTGCCCCCCTGGGTATGGTTTTACTAGCAGCATGTAGTATACATCTATTAAATTCACTCACTGCTCTAGTGATGTCTTTGTCCAAGTTCATGTCCTTAGCTAGAACACTGGTTAAATGCTGGCACATTTTCCAGTCTGCCCTTTTATAGTTCCACCTAGTGAGCGTGCTGCTGTCCTTTGTAAATTCATTGTGGATTTCCAGAAATACTGGTCTGTGGTCACTACCTCCAAGCTGCTTTCCAACGACACGTGTGATTTTCCATTCCAAGCCTGATGAGTGGAATGCCAGGTCTGGTGTAGAGGTGGTGTGCCATGCTCTCGAGTAGAAGGTTGGTGAGTCTGCTGGCTGGTTAATAAGGATGATATTATTTTCATCCTGCCAGCTCTCAAGTTCCTCAGCTCTCTTGTCGATATGATAAAAGCCCCAGCTCTGAGAGTGGCTGTTGAAGTCACCACACACTATAAGTCTCTCTTTGTCTGGAATTGTGTCTAGTGCCAATGGTTTATCATTTGTGCAGTAGTAGTTCAGGAGATGGAATTCTGTTTTTAGGTGGAGCATCTGGTATTCTACCACTTCCATATATACTTCCAGCTGACATGCGCTGATATTGTTTTTAAGTGTCAGAATTCCACCCTTTCGCCTGTCCTTTCTGTCAGACCGGTAGCACTGGTAGCCTCTGATTTTGAAGGCTATGTCGCTGCTGAGGTGTGTTTCTTGGATACAGCATATACTAACTTGTTCTTCACTGAGGAAATTTTCAAGTTCCAATTTTTTGCTGTATCCATCTCTTTTACTGTTGACACCCTCAGCATTCCAGTGCATTATTTTTATTGGTCGTTTGTTTGTTTGACCAGTAGCTCTATGCCCTTGCCTCCTGGCTCCTCGGGGCAATTGAGAAGGACTTCCAGTAACTGAGGCTGGGCTCTTTCGATGTATAGGGCACGGCACCGTCCCTGCCTGAACGTCCGCCACAGGGCAGGCACCATAACTATTTATAGATGTAGACATGTTTCCATTGTGTTTTGTGCGTGACATCCTGATTATCTGTGCACCTTTTGGCTGGATGCCTCCGTCTTCAGCACTCTGCTTACTGGAGCAGGACTATTGTCCTGCTCGAGTGGGACTGCCCAACCAGTCTTAGTTTCCAGCCCTTGATGGCTGAACTAAGCCCCATCACCTCTGCACGGTGCTGGTCTCGATGTGGACAAACAATGATGATGATGATGATGATGATGTTTCTCCTTCGCTAGCGAAGATGAGCATGGCATGAAAAAACATTAAATGCGATGAAAAAGAGAAATATATATATATATATATACAATAATTAAAACTGGTAATTAACTAATTTGGTTGAACATGCAAACAATATATAGAAAGAGACAGCAGATCAACTGGTTCGGCCATCAAGTGCGAAAGGAACCCCCACAAACCAGTCATTTGTGCATACAACAATAGAAACAACGGTTAAAAAGCAAGAGGAAGCCCAAGAATAAAATGGGAAGATTCAAAAAGAGACATTGTTAAAAATCACGGCCTAATCATGGCAAGAATAACAAAGTTTGCAGGCATCAACAATATTTTGACGCACATTTATGTTCAGTTTGATGATGTTGTCTTGCTCAGATCTATAGTTTCCAATTAGTTCTCTCCACTCGCATTGATTTAATTACTGCTTCTGTGACATTTTAAGATGTGTGGTGCAGAGGGAGGTTGCCTCTCGCTTTTCTCATATTGTTAAATTTTTCATTGCCAAGGATAACAGTGATCTGGTATCAGTTATAGTACTTAAGTGGCTTGTCTGGATTATGTACCTCTGTGATTCATAACCTTTCTTTTTTACAGTTGTTCCGTTTATGGAAACTTTCCCCTTGTGTCCGAAAAGATGGACATTTAAATCGTTTAGGTTTCAGCAAGACTTTCCAAGGTTTATTGAAAGAAGGTCCATATTATAATAAAATTTGTTCACAACAATTTCCAGTGTACGTCCGCGCCTCTCCCTCTCTCTCCTACCCCAATGGATATGTGACTACTCAAATTTTATTTATTTTTTAGCAATGTTTTCCACTTGCAAATCTCCATGGATGACACACTGCCTCGTTTAGAACTGCTGGATATTGTTTAAATTTTAGATAAATAAAAAATTACGACAGATGCAACTTTGATAATACAACACATTCTCTTAACTATCTTAACTACATACTGATAATAAATAGGGGTGAGAATGAACACAGAAGAAGAAGACAATTATAAATTCAGTACCGACTATATTTCCAAAACATCAGTATAACATTTCAATGATTCCCATAACACTCGAGTATTAATTTAATTAGAGCTCAGACCAGTTTGCCAAAGACATCTTGTTCAAATTGAACGTTAACATTGCAATTAGCCGTTATAGTGGACAACAAATACTAAGAAATAATACGAAAGATTGGTTGAATATCTGGACTACAGGAACAACTACTAAAGCCATGTATTCTGAAATGAATGGGCGTAGACGAATGGATAACTTTCTTTTCACTTTATACTTCTTTTTGCCTTGCGCAGGGATAGAAGAGTTCTCTGAAGATGGCTTTTTTGTGTGCTTCATATAATTTAGACTTCGTTAACTCTTTTATTTCTGTAATCCATGGTTATCATGGTATGCCCCTCGCTTTGTATTAATCGTGTCTGTATAGTAATGCCTTGTGAGGAACACCAAAATAATGTCTGCTGGTAGTCTGGAAGCACGTGAAAACCATTTAATCTGTTGTGTTCTAATGTAATGTCATTTCTTTGTTAGTCTTCTGATGTTTCATTTCTGATTCTGTCTTTTGTTGTTATTCCAAGAATTCTACGTAGACAAGTTATTTCTATTGTAACAATTTTTATTTTGGCTTTTGTTGTTAGTTTGATATTCGCATTGGTAAAATAGTGATGTTTTGATGATCGTGTTATATATTGTAATTTTGGTGATAATATTCCTATGTGTGATTTTGAAAATAATAGCCATCTGCCATAAGTTCTGGTAAGCTATCAACCTCTATATTTCATTTATTTAGTATTTTTTTCATTTGATGATATGATTCTTCCAAGATAGGTGAATTATTTCTCCTGTTTAAGTAGTTAGTCGTTGATGAAAATAAGGTGTTTCTTTCTGTTTATGCGATTGACATTATCTCTGCTATATTTCTCTGTTTATCTTCATGTTAAAGTTCCTACATTTTCTGTATTCTATTTATATGTTGTTGTAATTGTTCTTTTGATGTTGGTATTATTGCGTAATCCTCTGCAAAAGAAAATTCCCTCTCTAGGTTGTTTAGGTTGTATTCTTCATTGGTGTAGGTAATGTTATACATATACAACCGATATATGTGATGAATAGCAAGGTGTATTGAACACATATTTGTCGCACGCCAGAATGTATGTGAAATGTGTCAGAAAGTCCTATACTCGTTCTAATAGTAAGCACATTAGATCAGCACAATACCTGTATAGCTAATCCTGCGCGCAAATTAATTAGGTGATGTTTAACCAAATATTTTGAAAGTATTTTCCATAGTTGTTATATGTCTACTCTGTCGCTACGAATGGATAACATACACAGACTAATACACATTTTTAATGGTCAGAATAGGACATTTCCCTATGTTTCACCACCTAAATGTAAGCTGCATTATGATTCGATTCCATAGCACAAGATTGTCCTTTATTGGTTCTTATTGAAATGGTTGTTGATAAAACGCCTGGCTAGTGTTGCTATCAGAATTTGCTCAGCAGCAATGTTGCCATCCCTTGACCTTCACAGACCATGCATACTGATATGCTACTTTCTAGTGGTTTGGTGAACAGCAAGAGTAATTTTTATTTCAATGCACTAATACCGAGTTAAGCGTGAATTCTGGTTGACGACGGAGTCACGCTCTTCTACATAATACAGCTGACATGGGCATGCGAAATGTCACTTCAGTGTTACAGATTTCATTAAGGAATATATGTGTGTGCACCAGTAAGTATGGAAATATTTATCATTTTGTTTAGCCATTTGTGACTTTAAATGTGCATAGAAAATATTTTGTTCCAGGATGAAAGTCGAACTACAAAAATAAAATAAATACATAGGAATATGTGACTATTTAGATTTATGTGAGATTCTAAGATAAAAGGGATATATCGAAAACATGTATTACACGAACAACTGGTCGCACACACAAATCAATCGTAGTTTATCAAAGCATTTTCATCCTTAGTATATTAGACTGTGTCTCATACAACCACTGACACGTTATGTGCTAACATGATTGTCTTCGAAAGAATTATGTTCTCAAGGCAGATGCATGCCCTTATTTTTTCCATGAATTGTCATCCTACCTATCACTTCCAGTACCATAATATAGAATATATTTATTAAAAAAGTGTAAATTACGCTACTGCACATTACCACTTAAAATATAATAAACCTAATGCACCATCTAACTGTAGAAATAGCAATCACCCATATGAAACAGTGTAGCATGTACTATGTGAATGCATGTAACTACATCAAACCACACATGACACTAGTCCGTCTATTCAAAACACTTTATATGGAAGTCTATATTTCAACTGCAGAAAAGATGCAGATTTTACAGGCTGACAATGACTACATAAGAGTGAGATATGCAGCATTGAATTTGACGTTAGAATACGAGTATATGTAGAAGACGATTTAGGCACGTTAGTTGGCATGATATAACCAATAGGAATAGCATCCCATGTTGAAAATGGATGTCTTCGACTAACAAGACGAATCAACCAGCAAACACACAAAACATTGAGTGGAAGAAAGAGCATGCGATTGTTGACAGAAATTGTTGAGTAAATAACACACAAAAAGGACAAATGTGACAAATCATGTCAAGGTGCGTGATTAATAGCCTCCTAAATTAATTCAATAATTAAAGACTAACCTTTTTACATCATCCTTCAGACGTACAAGGAGATTTCGACACTTACTAAACTGAATATCTTGAATAAGTGACTGATCATCCACAATGACCTATAGTAGAGGGCATACAATTATGCAGCAGACAAACACTGTCTTTTATTAATTAAAGGTATTTAACATATTCAGTTTGAACGCTTTATATATTTAAATATTTTTAAATATTCATCTTGGCATTCCAAACTGAATATTTAAAACTGAATATTTAACATATTCAGTTTTAACATATTCAGTTATAGACATGAATGGCGCATTTTCACTTGGCAATGTTTTTTGGTGTTAAGAAGAATGGCTACTCAAAACGAACACAAAAACGTTCTTCGCTAAAACCTTTGTTGTCTTTTAGCGTAAAAGGTAGAAGAGTTTTATGGACATGATATCATATTTGCTGAGTATATTGTGGAATTTGTCGCCTCTTTTATTTCAGGGGTTCATTGATTTCGTGATCGGCCTTTAGGTCTGCCCTCACTGTATTTATTTAGCATAGCTTGCTGTGATATGTCGTCTGTGTGTATATTCGTCCATTACAAGTGATGATGACCATTGTTACATCTACTTTTGAAAGTTCAGTTAGAATTATGTCCATGTCTAATAGTTCGTTGATGTCTAATAAGCGCTATTCGAGCTGCAAATATCCGTGGACAGTTCGGGAATGGAACAGAGAGTTTGGATTTCTGAACTAGAAGAAGTTGGATATATTGCACAGAATCGATAGTCTTACAAAGTGGCGTTTGGGATAACGTTCTGTAAAAGACGCACCACATAGATAGTCCTTTGTCTTGTCCATTGTGAATGATGGTTGGTCGTATCAACATTTACTGTTCAGCGTATGGGTGAGTGCCTTAGTTGTCGTTACAAGGCCAGATGTGTCGCCGTGGTTGCGGTGAGTTCATTTTTGTTAATAAAGGATGTCTTGATGTTTTTTCCACCGTTTTTCTGTGTATTTGTTTGGCTCTATATCCGGATATTCCTTTGTTGTATGCTCTTATTTGTATTTGGTTTGGGTTCATTCTCAGAAAGTGACCAAACCATTTTACTAACTGTCTTTAGATATGTTCAATACAGGATAGTATACCTACTCATTTACTAATTTTTGCATTTCTTATAGTTTATTTATTAACGGCTTATTTATTCCATTGCAGCTTTTCTCAGACAATACATATTCACATGTCTCGATTTTACTTTCCTGCAACCAGTTAGATACCATATTTGATATTAATAGCAGGATGTTGGTATATATAAATTATTATAAGTTTACATAATTGTATAAAAGAAACATGTTAATTAGATAATATGTTATATGGCGCTACATTATTGTAATACTGCATATTGTCAATGTTTGTACTGTCAATAATTATTTGACCATTACCTTTAGCAAGTCTTTATATTCTGCAGGATTCTGAAATTATAAGCAAAATATCAATAATTTAATAATAAATGTAATACTGAATGTAATACAACTTTAATAGTATGACACGCTTAGCGCTTTCACTGGTATAGAAAACAAACATTATTGAAGCAAAAAATTCCTTGAACTTCTTGCTACTGAGAACTTTTTACTTATGCGAGTATAAATTATTTTCATAAGCAATTTTGCAACCACGACACCTCTCATATTTTATGATGCACATTTAGTGTTTGTATTGTGGTGACGTCATCTCGACAATATGGCGTTGTGTTTTCATTCTGTGAAAGCAGGGATCTATGTTGTGTATTATATTCCGTGAATTAATGTGCAGTGGAAAATATGTCAATGTTCGGGATAATATCTTGAAGGTTTATTCGTTAATGGATTAAAAGATAACAACATAGTGAAGGTATTATCAAGTTTAAAACTCTTTATGTGAATGCGTACGAAGTAAGGTTGTGATCTAGTGAAACGGTAGCGATGCGCTCAGCGCGAAGTTCAAACGTGATGTAGTGTCAAAATCAGCAAAGTGCAATGGAGATGGAGAGAGAAAACAAATCCATCCATGTAACCACATCATAAGGACAGCTGGAGAGGAGATGGGCACCACGAGCTAAACCTTTTGCCCACTGAAATACTATAATGTATATAGGGAACATAATATCAATGTGTACGTAAGAAATAAAGTAGAGATGTGTGCAGGTGTTCAGGAGCCATTGCTTTCAATAGTGAAACGACGAAAACTGGCATGGTTTGGACATGTATGAAGGCACGATTCCTTGTCAAAAACAATACTGTAGGGAACTGTCGAGAGTGGAAGAAGCAGAGGAGGACAATTAAAGTCATGGAGAGACAACATTAAGGAATGGACAGGCCAAGATATTTCCACACTCATCAGCATCGCTGATGATATAATTCGCTGGAGGACTGTGTGCTGAGGCATCCAATGTGGTACCGCTACGACCCTGAAGGGTTATGGGTTTATTGATTTGATTGATTTTTAGTGCTTCTCGCACTAAATCTGGTGCTTTTCAAGTTATCTAGAACCAAAATTGTTATAAATAGTGCGGGGGAACTAGTTAGCGCTTTTCTAAAACATATGAGTACTTTTAGTGCTTCACGTTGGTGCGATTTTGGTTCTTCTAGCTTGTCAATTATTTTTTTAGATGTTTATGTGTAAAGAGCACTGCAATGAAAAACTGTAAATAACTAGATAAAGTAAGTTGTCATTTGCTACTTACTGCGTGATGCAACTCAATTATTTCCATAATCATGTTCTTACAATAGAGTTAAACGATAATGTGTAAATGATAATGCAATTGTATTATTTGAACTTTGTCTTTCGTTCCAACATCTTTGTTATGACTGCATCACCATTTCATTCACCCTTATCGCTGTATCATTATAAGTAATACTTATCGTGTTCATTAAAAAATATAGTGGTATAATCTATTTGATTACTAGACTGTGTAAAAATAGGTTAATGTCTATCAATAGGCAATGCATATCTCTATCAATGTGAATAAAATTCACACTGACAAGTTAATATTATCTATCAACTTTTTTGTTTAGTTATTTCTTATAATGTTTCTTGTGGTTCGTGATCTCTCTTCCTCTCTCTCTCTCTCTTTTATATATAATTTCTCTCATTCTGTCACTGTCGTACTTCATCTGGTTGTGAATGGATGTTAAGTTATTTCTCATAGAGTTAGACTAATTGTGAACAACACATCTAAGTCTGTCAACAATCAACAGAAAAAGACTTTTGCCCTGAAAAATATTCAGGTCAATCTGTCAATTTTAGTTATCTCCAACTAATATAACCAATTGAATAAATATCAAATAACAAAAAAAGGCATAAAGTAATCAAGATATCCTACTTCCTCTCCTTCAATCTTTTGTTTGTGATCATAATTAATGAAAAAAAACTCTAATTCTTAACTATTTATACACTATACTGTCTAGCGCTGTTCACCAGTTCCTATCGGTCTACAATTCATCAGTTTCTGAATCTTCACAGAGTTCCCTCTTCTTCCACGTTATTTAGTTGTTAGTGAAGTGGACTTTCCAATATAGGTGTGGGGTAGTTTACCAAGATATTGATCATATATGACGTATGGTATATACTCGTATGACAACTTACGTGTTCAGAGTATGTGTGTGCACATCGTTACACACTAGTTTTAGTTATAGTCTGTCGTGTATGAGTGAAGCGATTATATAGACCTGCGTTTTACGTAAGTACAATTGTAAATCAAATGATGAATTAACATATAAAACTTCATAATAGTGTAAACAAATATGCCTTTGACTTATGTCTGTATGGTTAAAATGGCAACGTTATATAAGATCAATTTTGATGAATGAAATTGAAATAAAAATTATCCAAACGACAAGTTGATAGTTGTAACTTCATCTTCCACACATAACTGAATTAACTACATAAATAATAATTTTTAAAGACTACATATGGTAAGTGAATTAGCTAGTTATTCATTTTCAGCCCTCTGATAGATCCATAGGTGTTCGATTGTCTTTCAATCTCATGATGACTGTATGCATGCTGATTGTTTATGAACCATTCGAGGGAAAATAATATGCGACTGCAGGAGCTCTTAATTCAATTTAAGCAATTTTTATTATAAAAATGTTTTATTTGCAACTTATCTACATCAGTAGTTTATCTAACATTCAAAATCCAACGTGTCAGTTTACTAGTGCATTTCACAACACCATATGCATGAAAGATGCTTAACCTATCATCGAGTCTTATGAAAGTAACTAAAAAACAATGCGTAAGAAGAACATTACCACTGCATTTGGTGAACTCTCAGGAAAGTTCAGTGCTATTTTCGTACTGTCAAATCTCTTCACCATCAGTGGCCCACTACGAGAAGCAAACGTTATCTCACTACTTCCGTTACCTTTAAAACATAAAACAGAACCACATTTTGAAAATAAGAAAGTCATTTAAAAGATAAATAGAGCAACATTTAGATGATAAAGAGAACCATGTTTAGAGGATGAACTATGACCATATTTATGACCATATATATATATATATATATATATATATATGTGTGTGTGTGTGTGTGTGTGCGTGATTGCATATGTGCGCGCGTGTATATGTGGTTGTTTCCAAAATGTTGGACTCTTTCAGCACGAGTATGCTAGGCCTTACACTGCTAATGTAACAAGAAATTACTTAAATGCATAGGCCTTTATATATATATATACTAGCAACCATTAAAAACGCAATAACAACGTGCCTTTTTTCACGTTTCGAATCTGTATGTGCGTGGGTGATTTTTAAAACCAGAATGTGCGCTAGTGCAATCCCTTTGCAGTTCGTGCAGTCCTATTGTTGTGTTGATGTGATGATTTTTTCGCATTTTCCATGCTTCACATGCAAAACAGAAAATACATAAATTCTTATCTGATTAAAAGTCGAAACTATTTGACATTTCGCACGCACATTAATACATTTCTTGTTTTTGTCCTTTTTTTTAGCAAAGGAAGACCTGTTACTATTTTATCTATGCCTCAACTGATGTTACAAGAGCGCTGGCAAGTTGCTGATATTATTGTCAGTGGACTTTCAGCTAAGGAAATTGCAAGACATTTACATCGCGGCCAGTCTACTATGGGAATAAACAATTTCTGGCAGCAAGTACCACCGATAATCGCGTCAGATCTGGTATAATTCATGTAACATCACTAGATCAAGATGGTAATACTGTACTGATGCCTCTGCACGTTCGAGCAGCAAGTCGGGCAGTATCTCAGACACGTGGCACTCAGGGGCTTATAAGCGCAAACACTGCGCGAAGGAAACTTCACTTCTTTTTGTTTCTAAAATAGAAGTCCTATCATTGGTCGTTAGACGCAAATGGAACAACAGCTATGCTTAGACCCAAAACGTATTCATGGTCTAAGGGCGCAATGAAGAACGATGGTGCTCTGATATAAGCTTGTTTAATACTTCATTTGATAATAGAAAAAATCGAATCTGGCGTCGTCCTCAAGAACAATATATGCTGACGTGTATGAAGGAGGATGCGTATATGTAGAAGGTGGATTTTCCCATGAGAAACGCATTCCTATTCATGTTTTCACAGTTAATTTAACAGCTGATGTCTACGTTAATCAAATAGTGAGACCTATAGTTGTGCCAAAATCACAACTATAACAATCACCAAATGTTGGAATCTTTCAGCACGGCAATGCTAGGCCTTACACTGGTAATGTAACCATAAATATATAGCCCAGCAACATTTTCTTGTATTAGATTGTTCTCCATACTCTCAAATTAAACACGCTTGGAATAAATGAAACAGAACGGTCCTGCAGCATGGTGTCAATATGTGAATGATCTCTAGTGAGCACTCATTACAGAATAGAACACGATATCTCAAACATTTTTCAAAACAATCTGCAATAGCAGAGATGCCAATATTTAGACGTTTATATTGATTATGTTGGGGGGAAACACGATGTTAATGACAGATAAGGCTTTATGCAAGCGAGTGAAGAAACAAAATTACACAAATGGTTTGACAACTTCTTACGTCCAGTTATGGTTCTTCTTTTTAAATACTGCGTATTTCATTCAGAAAATGCTTCATGAATGTTTAAAAAAATAGTTTCATTTAATTGAAATTCAGCACGTGCAGTGGCTCATGTAAAAAAAAAATATGTTAATGTTCTTCTTCTTCTTCTGGGTTCGCTCTCATATAACCACAACGAATATATCGTGTAATTTCCGCCGGGGAACTTGAAGTACGTTGTGCTGCAAATTCCACAGTAGAACTGTGTTATTTGCACCTCGGTTAGCCACTTGTGGTCAGGACGTCCGAGGTGCAGCACATCCGTTTTCGTCATGCCTTTAATTCGGGTAGGCTTCCCTAGTCCGTGACAGTCTGTCTATCTGTCGCCGGGCACGCTGGTGTGTAGTGACTAGACAATTGTCGTTCACGTCTATCTCGCACGAGACGTTCCTCCGTCTATGAACTCACCTCGTGCAATTGGACGTACTGTGCCTGTACCCATAGGGTACTAAACAGTTTGTCATCCGCAAGCCTGGTTCCGTATGAGGAAGAACTCGCCAGAAGAGTTGAACGCTGGCTCGTTCGCCCTCCTACCAGAGGTGTCGTTCAAAGACATCGT
>CM067320.1:40523920-40559747 GCA_034231615.1 Meghimatium bilineatum | reverse complement strand
TGTACATGCTGAGAAAAGAATGGTGGGACTTACTGACAACTCAATAGTCCAGAGTATTACATGGATGTATTGCCCTAGTCAAGCTGGGGTCGAAGGAAACGAGAGAGCCGACTTATTGGCAAGAAATAGACGGCACAACGCTGAGAAGTGATAAAGCAGACTTCACCAAGGCAGTAACAACTTCATATCAAGAAGAAGATGCTGTCAATGAGGGTGAGAAAGTACACACAGATAATGTCAGAAATGAGAGTATCTAGGGCAGGAAAAATAATTTTTTTGGAAGGCCTCGAAGATCACCTAATCAATACATATTCTCAGTCTACATATACCGGGATAGCTGCTGGAACTGAGAGCTGAGGACTTATGGGAAAGCCCTACGTGCTGTGCAGCTAGTTTCTAATAAAGTACCAAGATATATATATATATATATATATGAATAATACCCGGCGTTACCTGGTTGGAATTAAGAAAACAATAGTGCTATTATATGTGCTTCCAGTCATGACATTTTAAGATTTGAAGAGTTGTTGACTACTGGAGAACTGACAAAGTCTGATTTTTCCAAAGAATAGCCAAAAAACTTCTAACTACTTTAACAATTGAAATAAATAGGGCTCGGATTTCATGAAATGTCATATTTTTTTCCTGAAGCATATTTTCAGTTTTAAGTTAATTTCTACATGTTTCAAGCATTTCTGAATAATTTTAAGCTGTTTTTATTTGTCATATAAATGCATATTTTGACCATAATTTTGATGAGGTCATATTTTGCCTGAAATTGGAGATTTAGGTCATATTTTGGTCATATTTTGCATATTTTCTGCTGTACTCAACGTTCTGATGTACTCCGTTTGCTTATCAATGTTAGCACATCTTAAACTATGTTTAGAGACAAATTGTGAGGATTGGCTATATTTCTGAATGTGTGTATTAGTGAATATGCATGTGTGTCTTTCATGCGACTGTAGGGAAGGGAAGACATCAGTCAACTCCTTGATGTCAGTCGGCATCTGAGAATCAAAAAGGGAGTGACATACGTTCAATACTTCAAAAGAATTATCTGGTTTTGTTTCGAAAGTAAATTGTTGGAAACAATTTCAAATGTTTCAACGTCAAGAGCGAATATTCCTGGATTTGTTAAAACTTCCAGTTTCAATTTAAACCGTTTGGCGCCCATTTGTATGTTACAATTATTAATTTGCCATTTGCAACAGTGACTACATGATCTCGTGCTCTAGATCATAGTTATATAATAGTCTTAATAATAGTGTTATATTTTATATTGTTTATGGTTGATTCACTGGAATAACTTTGTTTTACAATGCCTAAAGTGTCTAATTCTAATGGTGCAAAGTTGCGTAAATTTGTGCAGGAATTTAGTTCAAAAGTATTTAGTACCGATGGAGAAATATTGTACTGTACACTGTGTGAGGTCAAGGTTACAGCTGGAAAACGGTTTAATGTGCAACAACATTGCAATACTTCTAAACATATGAAATGTTTAAGTAGACTTTCTAAAATGGAAGGAAGACAAAGTTTATTACTTGAAAAATGTTCTGCTACTTCCTCTTCTTCTTCGGGAAACACAGAGACCGGTTTTTATAAAGATTTGTGTCATATGATGGTTTCAACAAATATCCCTTTAAATAAATTGCAAAATCAATATCTCCGACAATTTCTGGAGAAATACACTAGCCATCGTATCCCAGATGAATCTACTTTAAGGAAAAAGTATCTCTCCAAATGTTATGAGGACATGTTAAATAAAATTAGAAATTCTATTGCAGATAACAAGATATGGGTTTCCTTAGACGAGACTACTGATGTAGATGGCAGGTTTGTCGCAAATGTTATAGTTGGAACTTTAAAAGGAGATCAACCAGGAGAAAAATGTGTCCTTAACTGTGAAGTTCTTGAAAGAACAAATCATACCTCCATAGCTGTTCTATTTGATAATTCCATGAAGCTGTTGTGGCCAAATGGAATAGAAAGAAATAATATCCTTCTATTAATAACAGATGCTGCTCCCTATATGAAAAAGGCTGCTAAAGGACTTCAAATTCTCTACCCGAAATTGATCCATATTACTTGCCTTGCTCATGCACGGCATCGAGTAGCTGAGGAAGTTCGAGGTAATTTTCCTGATGTGGACAAGCTTATTTCAAATGGGAAAAAAATATTCATGAAGGCTCCTCTTCGAGTACAAAAATTCAAAGAAGAAGCTCCTCAACTAGATTTGCCCCTGTGACATCATGTGATGTAGAACGAAGTTTTTCAAAATATAAAACAATTCTCAGTGACAATCGACGATCGTTCAAATTTGAAACTCTAAAAATGCAAGTTGTTGTCGGTTGCAATTGTACAAACAAAGAAAACTGAGGAATAAATGTGGTGTTTTTATACATGCTTTGTTAAGTATTACTACTATGTAGGTACTATGACTACTATGTAATGCGTAAAACATGCAAACAATAATAATTTGCGTTTTTTTGGTTCATAAATGAGAAAAACCGTATGGTCATATATCGGCATATTTAGCATATTTTAGGTCATATTTTGCCTTTTTTAGGTCATATTTGCATGTCATATTTCAGGATTTTTAGGTCATAAAAATCCGAGCCCCATAGCATATATATATAATTATACGGATTTCCTATGGAGAACATAAGAAAGATGTGCACGTTAGAGATAAAAGACAGTTGTATTTAATGTATTAGTTGTCCACAAGAATCATTCCTTTCAATAGTGAAACGACTAAAACTTGTGTGGTTTGGAAATATATGCCGACATTTCCTATCATAAACAATACTGCAGGGATCAGTCAAAAGTGGAAGAAGCAGATGAGGCGAAATAAAAACATGGACAGACAACATCAAGGACTGGACAAGACACGACGTTTCATCTCTAATTCGCATCGTTGAAGATAGAAATCGCTGGAATATGTGTACTAAAGCATCCAATGAATGCACCCCTACGACCCAGACATATTCCGTATTGTTTAATAATATATATATATATATATATATATATATATATATATATATATATATATATATATATATATATATATATATATATATATACACATATATCTATGTACATATATATATATATATATATATATATATAGGTATATATATATATATATATATATATATATATATATATATATATATATATATATATATATATATATATATATATATATATATATATAGTCTAATGTGCTTGTACCACTAATACATAGTTTAACAAGAAGATTTGGGTACCAAAGTGAGAATACTAACTAAAAACCTCATAAAACGTGTCATTTAATTAAAGCCCTGTCGTGTTTTTACCAAACGAGAAAACACTAAAGGATATTAGTCCGTAATTCCGGGCAAAAAATGTTGCAGTTTGAAGGTAATATTTCTGGCAAAAGACAAACATGATAAAAATGAAATGTTTTATCAGGAAAGCGTGTAACTGGCCCAGAAAGTGATTGAGATTAAAATCAAACAGGTCTATTAGAACAATCATTGCAAGAGTTAAAAGCAAAGTTGGAAAAAGTTACCAGAAAGTACGGAATGGAAATCGATACAAATAAGAGCAAAATCTTGGTAAACAGCAGAGACACAGAAAACCAGACTAATATCATGATGAATGGACATAAGCTTTAGGTGGTGAATACCTTCAAATACCTCGGATCCAGCATATATGCAGCGATGGTAAATGCAAAGCAGAACTAAAAATAAGGCTGGATATGGCTTTAGTGTCATTGTCAAGGTAAACTGTGATGTGGAAAAGCAACATCAATGTTGGAGGGAAAATCAAACTGTATAAGTTGCTGGTGGTTTCTGTTGTGTTGTATGGTTGTGAGAGTTCGACACTCAATGCGGACATGGAGAGAAGATTACAGGCCTTCGAGTACAAATGCTACAGATGAATTCTACGAGTTTCCTATAGAGAATATAAGACCAATGTCTACGTACCAAATAAAGTAGAGATGTGTGCAGGTGTTCAGGAGTCATTTCTTTCAATAGTGAAATGACGAAAACTAGTATGGTTCGGACATGTATGCAGACACGGTTCCTTGTCAAAAACAATACTGCAGGGAACTGTCGAGGGTGGAAGAAGCAGAGGAGGACAAATAAAGGCATGGACAGATAACATTAAGGATTGGACAGGGCAAGATATTTCCACACTCATCCACATCGCTGTGGATAGAATTCGCTGGAGGACTCTGTGTGCTAAAGCATCCAATGTGTTACCCTTACGACCCTGAAGGGTTACGGGTTTATTGATTGATTGATTAGGAACATGTAGATTAACATTTTAACTAATTATAGGCCAGCAGACCCAAGTTAGAATAAGTGAAGTTGACTTCCATCAGTTACTTCTTCTGTAAAATAACTGACGCCTCAAAACAAATATTTAATCTTGTCATTAAGTGACGTCATGCCACCTTTCAATAACCATTTAAAACTATTTTCTTCACCGTAATGTTTTTGTATCTGCATGATTGTGAGCATAAGGATGATGGTTATTACACAGCAACGAAATCATGTCTACATGTAAAAAAATTTCTCCCTTGGAATTATCTAATGAGTTGAGAGAGATGGAATACATTTGGGGAAATGCAAGTACAATTGATCAATCCTCCATAAGTTTTGAATTTTAACCAAATGTATCATCTGACTACTTAGTAATTGTGACTCTCAACAGTGTTACTTATTTAACAAGCGATAAGTACGAAAATGTATGTTTTGGGGGTAAATGACTTCGCATATAAGTCGCTTCTATATATTCTATGACTATATTATATGAACATAAGTTCAATACAATGTATTATTTGTGTGTATGAACCCGTATTTAGTAAAGCTCAGTTAGCTTATAGTATCTATGAATATTAATGTGAAATAAAATCATAATCACGTTCTACATTATCACAGCTATACCTAATTCTTTAAATAGAACGCCTGCAGATGCCAGTGTAGCATGCCCACAAAGATCAACTTCAGTAGTTGGTGTGAACCATCTCAGTCCAAATGAGTTTCCTGAAAATTGTAAAATAACTGCTGTATAGTTGCACATTATTAAAAGTCTGAGAATTATACCAAAATTACTGAACGGGTTGCTGAACATGTAAGGTCTGGGATGCATGTGGTCTGGGACTAGCTTCTCTTGGTCTTGTAGGAAAGCTGCATTCTTCTTCACATAATCCAGATCATTAACCGCAGTTCGTGAAATAATGTGATTTAGCTGTTATATTCAACAACCATGATTATTGTGTGAACTGCTGAGTTAAAATATAATTCAATACAGGGGAAGACTGCATAAATAACAGAAGCGATCAGATAAATATCTTTGATGAGTTATCTGTTGTTTCGCTCATAAACATCAAAGTGAATTGTTCTACTATAAACATCTTTGTTTTTTTTTATTGTGCTTGTGGTGACATCCTCATATTTACAAATGTTTGTTATTATATCTATAACATGATTAATATGCATTTTGAGGTGGTCTATTTACAAATTATAAAATTGATCTAACACTGTCTACACTAAGAAAACTTTGTGATGACAAGTGTCCTTTTGCGTTGTTTCATTGAGTGTTTCAACAATTTTGAGGTCTTTTTGAAGAGTTGTCATGCAATCTCCATTTCCCCATATTTTGTACATTACAACACATCCTTCTTTGATAGCTTTCCAAAAAGCTATGTTTTTGTGTGCTACCATCATCTCGTGTTACATGGTTGATTTTCATTACTTCTGATGGATTAACATGTTTTCTAAACCAACAGTATTATCTGTAACCTGAAAATTGTTACGGGGAATATATTTAAGCCATTTATTTCTTAGGCAGATATCTTTTGGGAAATCAAATGTCTCGGTTTATGATGTAAATTCAAGTAGGAAACTTGAGGATAAATGAAAATAATTCTTACAGCTGACGGGAATTGAACCAGGTCTGTTCTAGCAACACCGAATCGCTTTGCAACACAAGTAAACAGGTTTTCTGTACCTGACCAACCACATCCCAAAAAAAAGATGTGGCTCGGTCAAGAATTTAAGCCTGTGTACTCAAGTCACTGAGAACAGACCAATCGAAACAAGGACTATTACAACATTAACGAACATCCCCTACAAGTATTAAAGTATCCTCAGGAACACAAACACAGAACATGCATATTCGTGTATTGGTTTATGATGGCGCATTATTGAGAACAGCAGCAATGAACAATCTTTGAGAAATCGAAAAAAGTACAAAATCTTGGAATGACAGGTTTCATGAAATATAGCACAATAATAGCAGTGAAGAATGTGATTTTGTTAAGAGTCTGTGAAAGGAATATTAAATCATGCAACATTTTAACTCAATATGAGTCGCTGGACAACCACCCTATAAGGTGTAGTGTAATAGTAATAAACACTTTATAATGATACCAATCTTGTAAATGATACCATAACGACGTGTAACAATTCACACCATATTTAATCATAAAATATTGCAGCCGCTCAATTTCTCAAACAATATTGCATCAATAATTAGAAACTCCAGACAGATGAGAAATGCTAGAACTCCAATGCCTGTGCCATAGCCACATGCATTGATATCATTGTTCATGATGCACTTATGATCATCATGCCATGACTGATGAGATGCAATTGATTGAATCAAACACATCAATTGCAAAAATCAAACTAAGTAATCGTAGGATGACCTGTGAATTCTTCACATAACGAAGAGAATCAAAGGGTGACCTGTGGTTTCCTCAAATAACGAAAAGGATCAAAGGGTGACCCAGCTTTGCCATTCTCATCGTGCGTCAATATAAAGTCATTTCTTGTTTCGCGGCTGCCATCTTGCTCTCCTTTCTTGCCGTCCCCTTCTGAAGTCGTTTCTGACGTCATCTTTTTCTGCGCACCATATATATCTCCTCACAAACTCTCTATGCCTTTCTTCTTCTTCTTCTTTTGTTCACTTGAAACATGTCTATATCTGTAATTCTGTCTCCTTAATAAAACTCACTGTCTTTTGTAGTTCATACAGTGTCCCATAGAGCTTTGATTCCAGTGTTGTTTCCTCTGGCCAATATGTCTGCCTCAGCGTTTCATGCTCAGAACACTCTTGAAGTATATGTTTGGCACTCTGTGCTGCCTGTCCACATGTACACATGGCCGTGTTGCCAATCTTGAACTTTGTATACATGTGACTGCGGAGTCGGTTGTGTCCTAGCCTGAGACGTAGAATTATAACTTGTTCTGGTCTGTTCATAATGTGATAGTCATCTTGTGTTGGTGTTTGTGGCTATCTTATTGACTTGATCATCTGTTTTTTCTGATGGTAGGTGATTGGTATATCTGGTTGGTCTTCGGCAGCACCTTCTTTAGCCAGTTGGTCTGCTTTTTCATTTCCTGGTATTCCACAGTGAGAGGGTATCCACTGCATGGTTATCCTATACTGGTAAGACAATTCGCTAAGTAGTTTTTTTAAGTCTGTTAGTTTTCCAGACTGGAGAGCTTGAAGCACTGACCTTGCATCTGTCAGGAATACCACAGGCTGTAGGCCAGAGTTGGAGTTCAGCAGTTTTTTAGCTGCCACACTAATTGCCTGGATTTCTGCATCATAATTATTGCAGAATTTTCCTGTTGGTGTTCTGATTGTATCTCTAGGCTAGTGTGGATATTATATATATATACACCTGCACCTCCATTCCTCACAGCATTCTGTGCTGACCCATCTGTGTACACTCTGACCCATATATCTTGTGGATATTCCTCATCCAGGAAACTGAGGGTGACTGTCCTTCGCTGCACACTGTTCTGTTCGTCCTCGCTTAGTATTCCTTTCACATGGGTCTGAATGTATATTGGCATTCCATGGCTTTCACTCCACGGGGTTTGTTCTGGTACAGACCTTAAGGGGCTGTCAACTTCAGGTAGGTCTGTAAGTTGTCTACGGAGTCGTTTAGCTTGATGGAGTCGTTTGTCTATACCTTTCTAAAAGCAGAACCAAGTACCAGGACACTCTGGTACAGTAGAGTAAAAACATTGCGTTAAAAAGCTACTAAAATAACCAGTTTTCGGAAAGAGGCTAGCATACTTAAAAGAAAATAACCATAAAAGTGATGTCTACCTGCAAAAATAAAACACAATCAGTCCATATCCCCGTGAGCCATAAAACCCTTACAAATAAAAAGACTCAACACTAGTCTGCATCGGGGCCGTGCGGTAGATTTTCTCAATATGATGCAAGTCTTCGAAATGCCCCCTTCTTTATCAATTGTTCTAATAACTTTATGTTGTCTAGAAATATTGACCAACAGTATGTTGTTGATATGTATACAAAAACTTTCTCGATTGCGGTGCATTAGAGTTTAGTTAGTTAGTTAGTCGTCGGATCATCATCACTGCAAACTGGACACATCCATAGTTGCTCCGATCTCTCCTTGAGTGTATCCGCCATCACACTTCTGCTGACAGTACCGGTCCTATGCTGGTTGACCATCATTCTTCTGCGCCCTACAAAATGTTCACCTCTAGCAACACCGCATTTCAATCCCTGATCTTTAATCCTAGCCATTGAAAAGGAATCATCATCCACATTAGTCTCACTCTCGCGTGTTATATCTCTTAAGGAGTTCAAAACGTCAGCGCGATCCATTGCCCCATCGCCCTTTGCCACAATCGCACACGATGCCAGTTGATCCGATCTTTCATTGCCTCGAACGCCCACATGTCCCGGCACGAAAATAAATGTAACCGCTTTCAAGCTCACAAACTTGTACCTTCTTAATCATACTCATAGAGTCACTCAAGATGCAGACCTGCGTTACTTTCTGTGTGCGTAGCCACTCAAATGCCTTGGTCACCGCCAAAGTCTCCATGGTCATACTACTCGTATTGATCGCAAAGGCACCACTTTCCTCCTTGATCGTTTTACCTGCGCACTGAGCTGTAAAGGCCCAAGCACTGCGACCATGCCTAATTACAGATCCATCAGTGTATATAATCACATCCCCCTCTTTGGTATTCTCACTGTTTAAAGCATGCACTTCTTTCTCCAAAGCTGTGGGACACCATTCTCTGCATTCCCTGCTAAGTGATATTACTACTCTCAAACAAGTTTCGAAATCTGTGGGTAGACCTTTCCATTCCGCACCTGCGGCCACATCCTGTAATCTGCACACGCTTTGTATTACATCCTCAGCACGTCCCATCCAAGACCTTCCTCTCTTGAGTCTGCTGCCTTTAACTTTCTGTATTTTAGGAATGCAACGGGTGTTCCTTATCTGCATGTATTTGAAGGTACGCCCGTGCACGGCAATACTGTAATCTATGCTCAGCTGTTGGGCAGTCAAGTAGATATCGCTTAGCTCTTGTCGATGTGTCTTTTGTGCATCCCAGAATGATACGCATTTCTGCATGCTGGACTCTTTCCAGTCTTTCGATCTGAGTTTGGCTAAGAATCAGAATTGCCAGTGCATATTCCACCACAGCCACAACCAAACCCTGGTACAAAAGAAATAACAATCTTTGCTCACACTGCGCAGCAGCCATAACCTTCATTGCTGCTAAGCCTTTGCCTGCCATTATGATAATGTGGTCAACATGTTCCCTGAAACTCAGACTTCTGTCAAAAAAACACACCCAGATATCTCATTGTGCTAGTTCTTTCTAAACTTTTCCCGGACAACGAAACTTGTGGCATGGGTACCATGTGATTGTTCAAGGAAAACCACGTCACGAATGCCTTAGACGGATTAACCACTGCTCCCGTATCTCGACACCAATTTGTCAGTCTGTCCAGCTCCTTCTGTAGTTCCACGACGCACTCTTCTCGATTTCTGCCCTGTCTATACACCAGGATATCATCGGCATATGACATCGCTCTGCCAACACCTGTGATTTGATTGCCAGCGATATGTACTGTGTATACATTGAAAAGTACAGGAGATAGAGGCGATCCCTGTGGCAGGCCAGGGCTAAAAACCGTTGGTGTAGATATCCAGTTACCACACTTAAGAACTACAGCCCTGTGCATCAGGACGGCGCCAACCCAACGCACGACAAAAGGATTAACTGCAAGATTTAACAGCTGGTGCATCAAGATATCCAAGGACACCCTATTGTACGCATCCTCAAGGTCTATTGCGACCGCACATGTCTCCATGCGCGAATCGAACCCCTCAAAAACATCCTGCGCAAATATGGCAGCATTCTGCCATGTCTTCTTTCCTGGACGATATCCTCCTAAAAATGTTGGTAAACACTTATTTCTTTCAAGATAACACGATACCTTCCAAGCCACAATTTTTTCCAAAAGCTTGCCAATCGTATTCTGCATAGTTATTATTCTGTAGCCTTGTATCCTGGTGTGGTCCTTCCCTGGTTTGGGTAGTGGAACTAAATAGCTCTGCAACCAGTCTTCTTTCACTGTGCCCTTTAGAAGGCTATTATTGAACATGTCCGCCAACTCTCCCAACTCCTCATCTGTTCTTCGACTAATGTCATCGTATCTAATGCCATATGGCCCTGGTGCTGTATTTTTTGTACTTTTCAGTGTCTTCCTGATTTCTTCAACTGTGATTAGCATATGGTTTTCCATGCTCAAGTTCTTACACGTGTCTGTGAGCGTTTTCCTGATTTCATGATATGCCTCCACATTTCTCTGACCAATTTGTGTGGTGTAGCGTGTCAGCAACGCCGCACCTTTTCTCTCGTTCGTCTTCTGCCAGACGGTATCGTCGTTCTGGAAATCGGCAATAGTCACGCGTCTTGTGAGACCATTCATGGATTTGTGTAACCGCCAGAACAATTTTAGTGACTTTTCGCGTGTGATCTCTTTGCAAAATTCGTTTCATTTTGACGCCTTTGCTGAATTTGCAATATCTTTGAATGTTTGGACTAAGATATCTTTCTTCCGTTTCCATTGTGCGACCTCAATGGGCTGAGCCGCAACACGTTTCCGTGCTCTTTGCCATAGTGATACTGCTTTCCGTTTCTCGCTCCATGCCCTTTAAACCTCTTCGTTCCACTAGGGGGACCTATCCCACACCAGATTTCCCACTACTTGAGCGTGAGCTAGATTTCCCACTAGTTTGTCTTGTCGAATTCTGCTCGCAACATCCACTCCTCTGCGATCATATTTAAAGGATCTTACCTTTGGCCTTATCTGCTGACTTTTGTAATTTTTTAAGATAACAACACATGGGAGGTGGTCACTGCCATGATGCCCCAGCAAGTGCCATTTGCAGATAGCCACAGAAGCTGATGACACCAATGCCAGGTCGATAGCGCTATCATCATCACCATCCCTGCTTGCCATCCTTGTTATACGGCCATTGTTAAGGCACACCAGGTTCGTATCTGTCAGGGCCTCCTCAAGTTCTCTTCCCTGTTTGTTCGAAGCACTATTGCCCCATGATGTACCTTTCGCATTGAAGTCACCACAAAAGAGATCTGCTTTTCCTGTTCCATTATCTCCCCTAGGATCTTCCAACCCTGAAGATCAATGCTCGTGTTGCAGGCATACACATTTACAATCATGATTGGGTGCTGGACCCTCTGGACCCTCACTGCCTGTAACTGGATATTGTCACTATCCCACTTGGACATATCAACCTCGCATACACTAAAACCCTCGCGTACTAAGATTGCCTGTCCAAGATGTCGCATATTGTAGAAACACTGAAATCCGGCTATCCTGATATTACCACTTTCACCTAGCTGTGTTTCTTGCAATGCAATGACGTCAGCCTCATAACACATCTTTTCTAGCTCTGTTCTACGCTTGTGTACACTGGCCACATTCCAAAACAGCACACGCACGTTTTTAATTCCTAGCCTAGCTGTTTTCGATCTCGTTCTTCTAGCACCCTTCCGGTGACTTTTCCTTTTTGAGCCACCTCGTTTAGGCCGCTTGATATTGGCCGCCATTTTTCAAACAGTGTGACAAGAATACACTCACGAAGACTTCAGCTCAGATGCACGCACTCCGTTAGCACCGGCGAAGATCTTAATGAGTGTACCTCCTGGTCAGAGAATAACAACACATCACCACACAATCTCCTAAATGAAAACAACGAATATATCAATTGTTCAAGTGATACTGTAGGCGACACACAAAACACTTATGCTGCTATCCACCATTTTGACCATAAATGACCATACATTAGAGTTTATCAAACATGATGGGGATCGTTTATAAACTTATTAGATGCTAATAATAATGATTTTTTTATCATCATCATCAGGTGACATATTCTTTCCAGAACATAGTCCTTCCAATGGATCTCATGAATTCACCGTGGTATTGAGCAAGCTGTCCCGCCTCTTTTATGAACACGTGCAGGCATTCCTGTATGTCTTCTGTCCAATGGCGTCTTGGTCGGCCTTTACTCCTGTTAGCTTTTATCACCCCCTCCACTATTACTCTCTCCATACCGTCATGTCGCTTAACGTGGGCGAAAACATCTAGCTTTTTCTTTAATATGGTTTTTAGAAGTCAGCCCTCTTGGACGCTGATTGTGTTTAGCATCATCTGGTTTGTTCTCCTTGCTGTCAATGGTATTCTGAGAACTCTTCTGTAGCATTTTAATTCAAATGATATTATTCTCTTAGATTTAGTGTCCATGCTTCGCATCATATGTCGTCACTGGAATAACACATGTTCGTGTTAAGTAATAACGTTTGTTCTAAAGGTAATCATTATAATTTACATTACTTCACACATAAATTGTTCTATTTTCATTTGTTTGTAAAGTTGACTAGAAAATACACTGAACGTCTAACAAACGAAAGCACTAAAATAAACAATGGAATTTCTATTGTCTTTCCCCAGGTGGTTTCTGTTCCACTCTTGCCGTTAAGCGTAGGGGTGATTGGAACTCGAGCTTGCGTTCTAAAGCCTCATGTGTGGCCTCGGCTGTGCTATGACCGTGTCATTTTCTATCCATCTTTTCCGTGGTCTTCCTCTGTCTTTGTACCCTGATCTCATTTTGTTATATGCTTGTACGGGCAGCTTTTCGTGATGAATTCTCATAATGTGGCCAAACCACTTGATTTGTTCCCTCTATGTACTTTGTACAAGATATAATACCTACTCTTTCCCTGATGTATTAATTTCGCAATCTATCAAGCCTGGTGACCCCGGCAGCTTTTTCCTCAAGCATTTCATCTCACTTGTCACTATTTTTCTGTAATGTGAAGATGATAGAGACCAGGTATGGCACTGGTAACAGTGTTGGTAGGAATAAACTGTAGATCATTTGTCTCTTAACTTCCATCTCGATTTAGGGGTGAAGAAGTAGTGGTGACAGTTGGTATATTACTGCACTTGCCTTTTGACATCTCATCTTTATTTCTCTATCGAGGCTTCCATTTTCTGTAAAAATTCTACCGAGATATTTGAACTCTGTTACTTGTTTTACTCCATATTGTCTATCTGTAGTAATACCAATATGTATAACAATGGAATACCATAAGAATAACAATGGAATACCAGTAACAAAATCTCCTTCGTCAAGTGATATGAATGCAGTTTCTGACAAATTCATTTCAGCTGCCACTTTCTGCATCTGTTGATCACATACAACCTGAAAACATTGATAACAATTTGTACATATGTGACACACAATTACTATATTAAAGGAGATCAAATAATTTTTACAAATGGTTGTGAAGTTTTGGAACTTTCCTGGCTTCTTAAAGATAAGCATATTTAGTACATAAATGTACTATACTTTTAAGCACTTTGTATGTTATATATACATAAATATCCAAATAATTAACTTATGTCACATTGATATGTGGAATATTTTAAAACAATATCTAAAAGATAACAGCCGATATATATTTTTGGCCACAGCGCTCCTACCAATATCTATACATCTATGTTCCGTCAGCGCTTAATACGGTGTATAGGGCAGAAGCCAGAGTACTACAGTTTGAGAACCATGATGCTACTATGTATAATTCTTGCACGTTGTTGAGACCAATAGTCATTCACTCTTTGGTGGTTTTTCTGCGAAGAGTCTATTTTGGTCTTCCTCTTTTCTTTTGCCATATCATCATCATCAAGTACCGTCTCCGCAACAAAGGTTGGCTGCAAAGTTTCTCCAACATCTCCTGTCTCTTGTCTTTATGGTGCACTCTGCTAGACTGTAACCTGTCCATTGTATGATGTTACTCTCCCACCTGTATCTTTTCCTACCTCTAGCTCGCTTCCCTTTGACTTTACCATCAAGTAAGGTCTTCAATAAGGTGTCCATAGTATTTTATTTGCTTGATCTTTATTTCTCTTAGTAGTTCTTTCTTCATATTAAGTGTTTTTAGGATCTCTTTATTTGTTTTCTTCTCTTTCCATGATGTTCTCCCTATTTTCTATATACCCACATCTCAAAGGCATCAAAAATGGTACTTTTGCCATATAGTACCCAATTTAATACTGGAAGTCTGTTTTCATTCATTCTAAATATATGTCCGATATCGTTTTTTTCTTCTTATTGTAAAAATATATTGCTGTTTGGTGTCTTCTGTTACTTGTTTGTTTGATTTGAATTCTTCCCAACCAATATTTAATAGTTTTCTAAGATATTTATTTTCAAATGAATTTAATTTCTTCTGCAGTGCTTTTGTTATCTTCCAATTTTCACAACCGTACAACACTAATATGGATATTGAATTTGAGTTGAACAGTCGTAATTGGTACTTATTTTTTTTTGGTTTCCAGATGTCTGTTATATATTTGAATTCACTTGATGCCACCTGAATTATGGTAATATTTTGTAACTTCATAGTTGTATCTAACATTCCTAGATGTTATCAATCCAGGATTTTCTCTGCACTTCCACCTTCGACTGTTACTTGAAAAATAATGTTCGTCGTATCTCTTTACATATCACAACCAAACATGTTTACGGCATATAGCTACTGCCAAAGGTGGTTCATGATAAAGTTTGTTTATTTTCTGCCGGATAAATATATTTGTCTTGTGTTCTATTTAGCTAATTCTTAACACACCTTTGTAACACTTTTTTTTCTTCAAAAAGCCGAATTCTTCTTTCTGTGTCTGCATTGAGTGTCCACATATCATATTTGTATAAAAGTATACTTATCACAAGCGATCTGATTAGATTGATCATTACGAGGATAATAGTACTTAGAAAACAGGTGAGGAAGTTTTACTGCAACAATTAACACTATCACCATCGGAAGCTCACGTAAAATAATACACACAGCGGAAAACAAGCAAAATCATACATATAACAATACACATGACATAATCAACGTTTCAACTACAATTTCTTTCTGAAGATACGCACAAAGCAACAAAATACGACGATTATAAATGATCACACCACACAAACGTGACCAACCGAAATATGGAAGTGAGATGCCTGAAGTACATACAAGCGTAAATATAGGTGGAAACGAAACAAACAAAAAGATGACGTAAATGCCGGAACAAGATGAATAAAGACAAAGATCACACCAACACAGTACAAGACAAAAGAGTTGTCGGAATTGAGTGCAAAATAAGTTCAAAAATAAAATATTTTCCAGAACGTACTTAGATCTATTATCGGTGGTGTGGGATATGATGGCAGTGTCCTGAATATCAAGAGCACCTTGATGATCACGCCGTTGAAGTGTGTGGCAACAGGAGTACGTGTTCTGTGCTTGAGATCATGAAGATAGTTACAGAAGCGACCTTTCAGTCTTAAGCCGGTTTCCCCGATGTACTGCTTTCCGTTGCGTTTACACATGATCACGTAAATAACATTACGGGATTCACATGTAAAGGCCTCATCCATGTAGAAAGTGGCCTTGGGAAATTAAATGGAGCGAATCTGAACCACATAAGGACACGTATAGCAACGGACGCGTGAGTAACGAACTATAAACCTACTGATGCACATGGTTTTCTGCTCTACACTTCTTCACATCCTCGCTTGTTGCAACTCTCTGCCATACTCCCAGCTTCTTCGCATTCGTCACTTATGTAGCGACTACGACGATTTTCTCGACAAATCATCTGAGATGATTTAGTTTTTCCAGAGACGCTCGTTCCCTGACAGCATCCTTTTATCCGCTTGGCTCTGTGTACGCCAGTTATCTTATCTCGTTACCTTCACTATCTCTCATGATTCTTCCTCCTCCTCCTCTGATAGGGTTAAACTTTCTCATACCCATAACTCTTCTGTCCGACGCATCATGCTTAAACATTATTCCCTTCTCCAGTCTGATCCTGACACCCGTGCCGCTTTCCAGGACTTACCTCTGGTGACCTATAGGCGTGACACAAATCTTAAGGAAGTCTTGTTCCGTAGCCACCTTATGTATAATTGTTATAATTAAAGTGTCTTCTGTTCCCGTCCATTTTGGGACTGTTGGTTGCCCACGCGTTCGTTGCTATACATGTCCTTATGTAGATCAGATGCGCTCCATTTCATTTCCCATGGCCACTTTCTCCATGGATGAGGCCTTTACATGTGAACCCCGTAATGTTATTTACGTGATCATATGTAAACGCTACAAGAAGTAGTACATCGGGGAAACCGGCTTAAGATTGAGCGGCCGCTTCTGTAACCTTCTTCATGCCATGAAGCACAAAACACCTACTCCTGGTGCCACACACTTCAACAGCGATGACCATCATGGTGATCTTAATATTCAGTTCACTGCCATCAGATCCCACACCACCGATAACAGATCTAGGTACGCTCTGGAAAATCGTCTTATTTTTGAATTAGGTACCCTCAAGCTTTTTAGACTCAAGTCCGACCACTCTTTTGTCTAGTACTAGGTTGGTGTGGTCTGTTTTTTTATTCATTATGTTCCATCATTTACGTCATCTTTTTGTTTGTTTCGTTTCCACCTATAATTACTTTTTTAATGTAATTGCTGTCCTTCCTGCATCTCAGTTCTATATTTCGGTTGGACACGTTTGTGTGTTGTGATCATTTATATTCGTCGTCTTTTCATGTTTTGTGTGTATCTTGATAGAGACATTTTGGTTTAAACGTTGTTATTTGTATGATTTTGCTTGTTTTCCGTTGTGTGTATTAATGTCACGTGAGCTTCCGATAGTGACAGTGTGTTAGTCATTGCAGTAAAACTTCATCACATATTTTCTACGTAAGTACTATATTCATACAGTTTTACTAGCAGTATTATGTTTTATTGATTTGTCATTACTGTGATACTGATCATACTTTTCTAAATTGTATTCAACCTTGCCATGGCAGCCATCGATATTTCGAGTCTTAGCTTAATCTCATTTTCTGAGTTCCCATCATTACATATTTGTGACCTGAGATATTTCAAGGTGGTAACATCCCGAAGTTTTGACCGTTTCACCGGATATTCGATGTTCTAGTGTAGCATTTCTTTTTGCAAAAAAAGCCTCTGGTAACTCCGGTCAACGATGTTGATTCTACAAATTTCAAAGTAAAATGTGAAGCGATCAAAGAAGCAATTCTTTTGACACTGATATCAACCCAACTAGAGAAAGCTATGATAGTGATTTTGACCGGTACCCAATTTTATTTTCAAGACAACTAGAAAATGTGTTTTACATTTCACATGAACATCTACAAATCATTTTTCGCACAAAGACATTTTTTTAATCACCCTAAAATCTTACCTAAATAAACAAGCAAATGAAGTAGTCTTCCAATGAATTACACGTCATTTAGAAATTAGGGAAATGATATATCAGTTTAACCAGGTAAGACAAATAGTGAGGGAAAAAATAAAAATATGTAGGGAGTATTGAGTAATTTGCAATGACACAAACCAACACCAGCAAAAGCAAACTCAAATAATCGACTAAAACGATTTTTTCAGAACAAAAAGAGACAACTCATATACATAAATAGAAAAGATCACTACAAATAATCATGATGCAAGAAATTAAAACTAAGACGAACAAGGTAGTTATGTTAATTTCGACCCATTTTGATGGTGAGGGTGGGATCTTTTTTATAAAGACTAATTGAGGTTGAGGATTCTTCTATATGGATTAATTGATGTAGATGACTTGTATATACGGATTAATTTAGGTGTGTGACTTGTATATACGGATTAATTTAGGTGTGTGACTTGTATATACGGATTAATTTAGGTGTGTGACTTGTATATACGGATTAATTTAGGTGTATGACTTGTATATACGGATTAATTTAGGTGTGACTTTTATATATAAGTATTAATTGAGGTCGGCGACTTTTTTAAAAAGGGATAATACATTTTTTCTGGTAAAGGGATATAACTTCAGAATGATAGTGTTCGTATGTTAATCCAATGAATCATGTAACACGATGACCTTGATAGTGAGACCACTATAAGTGTTTTCCACTGATCAAAGGGACAATAAGGAAATGAAACTAATGTATTAAGATATAATACTATAATGTGTTTGTTTCTTTGAGAAACCCAGGAATTGCGATCTATTAGCTAGTACTTCCTATGCGCAGTGGGGTCGTTTTTCTGAGCGTTCTTTCATACACTGGAGACTTTAGCTTTTGACTTAGTGAAATGCCTACTGTAGGAACCAGAAGGGGAGGGGGTCTAGAATTGTATAGTCTATACTATAGATGACATGTTACAAAGTTTCCATAAGAGTGCTTCAAATTAACAGCATGTCATCTACTACGGTTTTCTGGTATATGGGATGTTTATGTAGTGTGCCATTGGTGAGATCAAAAGTGTACCATTGGTGAGATCATTATATATGGTTATATGTATAAATATTAATGCAAGTCTTGGACGATAAACAACAGGGAAGTGGGAAATTAGAGGCAGCAGAGTTGTGGTTCTACAGAGGAATGCTGAGAATACCATGGACTGCCAGGAAACCTGTGAAGGTGTTGAAAGAGTCAAATGCAAAACGACGCTTAATCAATAATATAAGAAAAAGACAATTTTTATTTTTTAGTTACGTTATGAGACACGGAGGTTTGGAGAACATAGTAACAACAAGCAAAATTGAAGGCACCAGAGATGGAAGGCGACAACCTGAGATAACATTAGACAATTCTTCTTCTTCAGCGTTCATTCTCAAACTCCTGCTGGATCTCCCTTGTAGCAGGACCATTGTCCTACTAGATTTCCAACAGTATGTAGTCCAGAGAATGGAAATACGTTGTGTCGCCGTTTTATTTGCACCAATGGCCCGACACATCCGTCTTCGGCGGATTAGACAATTCAGCGGCCTGGAATAAAGACTAATAAAATTAAAGATGTTACTATAATGCAAAATACCAACCATAAAAATAAACGAAACAATGTAAAAACTGAATAACAATAAACGCTATAACAAAGAATATTTAAACATTGTGGTCCAAATGGGGCATTTTTCACGAAATGAATACACGCAACAATAACTTATGTACAGAGATATTTATATCAAAATATCCCTGTACATAGAGAGAAAGCAAGTAAATAGATATCCGACAAAAACGCGGATTGAGCGGATTTATCGCAGCAGTCGCTACTAATGTCGTTTTTCAGGTAGTAACGATTTTATTGTATGTGGACAATAAATGTTACAGTAATTGCATGTATAGGCGTATCGTACATCTTTCATAGCGTGGGTAAAAATGAGATATTTCGAGAATAATATTTTTCTCTCGTTGCATTGAGAATATATGCAACGAGATATATAGTTAATAGTGAAACGTTTATGAAATTGTATTATTATTTAAAAACTTGTGAATTTAAAATAAACAACGATCACTGTACTTACCGTCATCATCATCATCATACGTGTCCTAGTATGATCTATCTCAGTACTAATGTTGTTTTTCCGAAATCGTCGACGAACCATTTTCTTAGTACATTCTACAATTCAGAGAAAAGTATACTTGTCCAGCATTTAATATTATCAGAAACTTTCCTTTTTCACTTATCAGAAACTTTTCAGTTTTATTTATCTCAGATTGACTGTATTTTTAATGTGCTCATTGATGTTACATTGATGTTATTAAAATTCAATTTCTTCTCGTTTATACCCAGTATTCGTTTATAATCATTTTATTGTCTATCTATATCTCTGTCTATATGTTATGTCCATTGTTTAACTTTCATTGTTACAAGTAGAAGTGTTCTCTGCAGAATTCCTTCTTATGTACTGCTTGTGAGCTTCAAGTCTTTCTTTTTTTGTGTTCATGAACTGCCTCCGATTTCATATGTCTTTCCTCTTTCTTTTTAAATTCAATTTTACAGCTGCTTTTACTGTTTTATTCTCGTTGTCTACACATGTTTGGTATGGCTCTTGAGTATAGTATATTACTTCTGTTCTGTTAGTTCTTCTTGTTAATATAAATATTAACGGGCTTCTGCAGTTTAAAAAGTTATACTTGTACCAAGCATAAACCTGGGTATCTATGTGCTTGACGAATGTGTTTGTATAAATAAGTTTTTCTGAATACACATTTTAATTATTCTGTAGTTGTTGCATGTTTTCTTGTTTATTCCATATCTGAACTATCCAAATCATCCTTATATTCCATTTATTTCTGGTTCCAATTGTGCGTGGAAATTTTGTAACACACATAATTATTCTTCTGTGTTGTTGTTTATAATATCATTTGTTTTACCAAAAATTTCTCCACTTCTTGTTACATTCAGAATCCGATGAATAGTAAAGATCGATAATGGTAATGGGTTGAATGAAGCGTAAGCCATCTTTCTGCCAATATTCTTCTTCCACTTTCAATATATGGTCCTCACATCTAATCCAGACTTCTTTGTTAATGTCGAAGAGCATACAATATGCATTTTCTGAACATCATTAAGTTAAAAGGTTTTATTTTCCATTAACTTTAGCCCAAACAAACTCTATTGGATTTAAATGTGAATGCTACGGTGGTAGTCTTATACATCTATGTCCATGCTCCTTTATAATTTTATCAATGTGGAAAGTCTTCGCTCTGTGTGCATTCTTTACCAATATCAGCAACTCAGATCTCAAGTACAGTTCAGAAATGAACTTCAGTAAATGAAATATTTTCTTTTCTAAGCCATAGTTTAATGTCTTCCTTAGTAGGCGAGGTTGTAAGGATCTTATCTTCACATGCAACAACATTGTGGTACGAAGCGTTGTCCTTAACCAGACAGGAGGGTCTATCTAATGCGGGAAGAAGAGTTTTCTCTGTCCACTCTTTAAATATATGACCATTCATCTCAGCATGGTAGTCTCGATTATCGGTAGATTAGGAAATTAAAATTAGTATATCATTCTTCAAAAGACCATTTTGTCTGCTACCTGTATGTGCCATTATTAATCCGTGACCTTTACTGCTCGGTACATGTCTCTTAATAGTTCCATCTACAGAATGCCATTCCTTTTCATTAGTGTGGTGAGCGTTTATCCATGTTTCATCTATATATACAATAGCATAATTTTCTTTACGCATCTCCTTAATTTGTCTCAAATATTTACTTCTGATAGTTACTAAATGTGGTTTCTCACAAATGACGCTTCTGCCACATGTATATTTGCGAAATGTAAATCCTGAACTCCCTAAAGATCTCCATAATATAGTTTTCGAAATGTGAATGTCGTTGTTTTCTAGATATGTTTTCTTTCACTGTCCTTATTGTCACTGCTTCTTTCAATCCAAAAGAGTTGCTCTCTTAATAATTTATTCATCGAAATTATACATTTCTTCTTCCTCTCGTTTCTTTTGGTTTTTTTAAATTATGGTAATCTTCTCGTAACCACCTTGATAGTATCTTGCAGTTTATACCCATGGCGTGCTGTGTTCTTTCTGAGGGTTTAGAAAAACTATGAAATAGAATACCACGTCGCACTTCTTGTGAAAAATATTTGTACAATCTAATAGCTATACTTTTTAATGAAACGAATTTAACTTTCAAAGACATGGTTATATTATAGTTGTAAATGCTGCTTTATAATACGCTGTAATAATTTACACAAACATGATATGTTGAATACATGACAATAAAAACACGTCGAATATGAGATACACCTCTGAGGAAACTGACGTTTAGCTATTATTTTAATATATAACTATGAAAAATAAACTGTGCTACTTCTTAGTATTTCACGTGTTTCTTACCGATATCAACTGACCGTGTAAAATACAACACAGAACATGGTAAATGGTACTGTACTCAGTCAATTTTTTGGTCAAGAATTGCTACCTTAAAAATGACATTCGTAGCGACTGCTGCGATAAATCCGTTCAATCTAGGTAATAATTCATCATAAATCTTTAACGTGGTTATGAAATAATAAACTCATGCAAAATATGGAGTCGATACGCCCAGTAATTACGGAGATAGTAGACAATATCAGTGGACAACTATTGATGAACGCACTATAGCATATATATATATATATATATATATATATATATATATATATATACTTTCGGTAGTGACGTCCGTCGATGGAGGGTGTTTCTCCAATCAAGTCTGGGTCATTCCATTCCTTTGATCGTTGGATTAATCAACTAACATCGTAAAGTTCAGACCTATTTGTGTAACAGAAGTCAGCTCATTCCAATTATTTCTCACTCAAACATATTATTTTGTAACAGACTGTGTATTACAACATCGGACATTTAATATAGCACATGTGATTTCTCTTCGTCATCATTACGGGATTGTCATACAGTATTTTCATTCAAATTATCTATTTTGTGACAAACTGTGTATTACAACATCGGATATTCAAGATAACATATGTGATTTCTCTTCATCATCATCGTGGGATTGTCTTACAGTCAGATCTAGTTAACAATTCCTTATAATGTTAAACAACACGTCTACAACACCAAGTCAAAACCAACAAAAACTGCTAAATGCAAAAGATCCATTTAAAATAGGAACGCCGTTGGTCCTACATCAAGCATGTCCTACGCGCAGACATCAACAGAAACCAAAGAAACACTCAGAAGAAAAATACTTAGAGAAAGTAAAACCATCAATATTCAAACTATTCAAGAACTGCACAGAATGGCGTTGAACGGACAGAATTGGAGAGATCTGATCTCTGCCCTATGCGCTAACTTCAGCGAAAAATGAAATGAAATTATATATATATATATATATATATATATATATATTTATTCATTCATTCATTCATATTTTCTTTTTGCGCTGAAGTTAGCGCATAGGGAAGAGGTCAGCACAATGAATTACCTAGGGGTTATTTGGATCGAAGTTTGAGTTTCAAAGATCGTGTTGACCACATCATTGTAGAGGCTTATACAGGTCTTGCGGCGATGATAGTTATTGTTGCTGCTCAATGTGAACAGAGGCTGCTATTTCTGCTGTATCAGGGATTGGTGGTGGCGGTGATAGAGTACGCAATGGCGATTCTAACACTGAGTCAGACTCAAACAGAAAGAATGGATAGAAACCACAATGAGGCAATGCGAATCATTTTGGGGTGTACGAGAGATACGTCGGAACGGGCTATGCGATACTTACTGGATTGTGCAACTGCAGACCAACAATATAAATCTGCAGGGAGCTAGACTATCTACAAATCACCGCTGACAAAGAACATGCTCTACACCCTGAAATGCTCAAAGTGAAAGGCAGTCGATTTAAGAGAGGAAAGTCGTGGATGGGGCGCGCAGAGGATATTACACAGTGTGTACAGATTGGAAGATGTGTTACCTGGTGCGGAATGGAGGCGTGCGCCTTCAGATTGTCCGACAGCCTCCACAGTAATAATAACACTCAGTAGAGAATGCAGAGAATGGTGTCCGACAGTGATGGAGTCTAATCGCTTTAATCGATGAAAATCACAGGAAAGGTGATATGATTGTACATACAGATGGGTCGGTTGAGAGACACATCAGAAGTGCCTGGGCCTTCACGGCTTAAAGGTGTGGGAAAACCATCAGAGAGGAAAGTGGTGCATTCGCTCAGACGAAAAGCAGCATGACAATAGAGATTTTGGAGGTAACAAAAGCTTTGCAATGGATCTGTTCGCAGACTATCTGCGAGCGTGCTTGCATACTCAGTGACTCGATGCGCATGATTGTGAAAAATCATGGGATACATTCGGTAACAGTGGCTGGATGCAGTGAAGAATTCCTGTATGCGTAAAGTGACTTTCATTTTTGTGCTGGGACGTGCGGGAGTCCGCGGTAATGGAAGAGCAGATAAGTTGGCCGCACACGCTGCTACTACCGCTTTTGGTGGAGCGATGGATCGAGGAGATATTTTGAACGCCCTACGGGAAAACGTACGAGAACATGATTTCACAAGTGACGATGACTCGTGTTCCATGACTAGAATAAAGGAGTTTGATTTGAACTGTGGTGTCGCTAGAAAGGAGCGGTTTCGTGGGCAAGAAAGAATGATGGTCAATCAAAAGCGTACTGGGACCGTCAGTCAATATGTAATGGCGGCTACACTCAAAGGGAGATCTGAGCATCTATGGACTTGTCCGGAGTGCAATGACGATGATCCAACAACTAACTAACTAATTAATTTTCTTAGTGGTTTCCAACCGGCTATTCAATTTATATGTCTTATTTACTCCACTTCTGTTGACTTCCTCGACATTTGTGTTTAATTTATATATATAATTTATATATGTTTATATTTGTGTTTCATGCTTGAGTGGGATACTTTTTGTAGACTACAGGAACAGTGTTACTGTCACAAAAAGTGGATACAGGTGCTATAAATGCGCTGTGTAATGAATACTCTGGATATCAGGAGTTTTGGTAGTGTCGCCAGATTGCAACTAATTGCAACTAGTAGCTGTAAATCATAAACTTAGGAGAATATTTCTCTGTGTACTGCCAGAATATGTTCTTGGTGTTAAAGATGTTTGTAGATATTAAAGATTAATCAAATAAATTAATCTTCATGTTTAATTTTTGGAATGGTGTGTGAAGTCTGCTCATATGTTCTTGCAATTGTTCTTCTGATGTCGCTACTAGTACTTGATCGTCTGCGCAGAGTAGTTCGTTCAATTTGTCTTTCATATTATCTTCTTCGTTGGTGCTTGTTAGTTTAAAGATGTGGTCGACATATGTTATAAAAAGTAGAGGAGATAGGACACACCCCTGGCGAGCTCCTGATTGAATTTGGAACTTATTGGACACTCCTGCATTTACTCTTACTTCACATTGGCTATTAGTATAAATGCTCTTGCATATATTGATTAAATGTTCTGGAACTCCGTATATTGTAGTGTTTCTGATATTTGTTGCCTCTCAACTCTGTCTAAGGCCTTTTGTTGGTCGACGAATGCGATGTATAATTCGTTTCTGTTTTCTGTGGCTCTTTCTGTTAGTTGTCTAAGTGTAAAGATATAACCCATACAGTTTTTGTTCTTACGGAATCCATTTGGGTGTTTTTAAGTTTCTGCACGAGAAATATATATCGTATCATACATATAATAAAACATGGTCTTTGTAGTAACTAACAGAAACTGCTTTCACGCCCTCATCCATGGGTATAACCAGTTCATTGCCTCTATTAACAAATGTCTGTAGGATCTGTGTAAGGAGTAGTAATCATCTTGAGAGAGTTGTGAGCTCAAATGAAACCAAACGTGGTGGGTGTCTATGTATATCAATAGAACTTGGAGAACCTGTTTTATCCAGTTTTCGAGACGTGTCCAGACGTGTGTAGCAAGAGAAAATTGTGCAGAAACGCATGTGTAGAGTGCCTCGGGTGTCACGATAAAGACTGGTTGTAAAGAAATAGTGCTGGAAGATCTCCATTAATCATATAATTTTTATAGTTATGCTGGTAACAAATAATATCACTGACCGTCCGGAATTGATGAGCCCAACGAGCGAGCAAATAATATCAATACCGTTTACCTCCAAAGCTGCTGGAAGAGGAGACAGAAATGAATATTTGGAAGGGTGGCCTGACAAACGGTCAGAGTGACCCAAGATGTTTATTTTGTTATGATATAAAGATATGACGAGCGTGAAAAAAACTGTAATTAAAGAGGCATAAGTACAATCTACACGAAATGATCCACTAATATTAGATGCAAAGATGTGC
Source organism: Meghimatium bilineatum (assembly GCA_034231615.1). Taxonomy (NCBI): domain Eukaryota; kingdom Metazoa; phylum Mollusca; class Gastropoda; order Stylommatophora; family Philomycidae; genus Meghimatium; species Meghimatium bilineatum. Next base: position 40,533,744 of record CM067320.1, on the reverse strand, counting down.
TATGGACTCGCGATAACGACGGTTGTAAATAGTACTAGTAGATATCATTATACCATATATGTTTTCTAGCTACATATGTAACACATTGTATCATTGACCACCCGTGTGTTGTCAAAAGGTAGCAACGAATATCAAACTATTTATCTTCAATACTGGGATGCAAATAGTATCGCATTGGACTAGTGCAGACCCAGAGTTAGCAGATTACCAAGATCCTAAACGTACCTCGTCGTGCTGTACCCTGGAAACAGAAATACCGCTGTTCTTGCTGCATTCCTGCCTAACACTTTTAGGCTCATGTCCGTGGAAGCTGTGAATGAAATGAGAATTGCCTGCAGAAAGACAGGACATATCTCCGATACCTCCAAATCATTACATCCAACATATGACAAGGCATCTGTGCATTTCGTCTTTGCCGGCATACATGCAGACACTTTGGAGGGGCGACAAATGTCAATGCCCCTAACATACGGTGATCTTACGAGTACATACCGAATCTGAAACAAGGTAACACACGCCAGAGGACAGCATAGTGTCGACTCAGTGGTAAAGCAGCTACAATGGTCCAAGAACCAGACTGACTAGCGGAAATGCTTTTCTTGCTCGAGAACACACAGAAGCCCACATGTCCCATCACAATTGACCCTATTCAAAGTAGGAGTGTTGACTAAGGTATTGGATAACCAAACTAGAACATGTACTCCTGGGTATGGAAAAAAGCTTCGAATACAGCCCACAATTGCACACTGGATAAGCATTGAACAAATGTCGGGATCGCATTGTTCAAATGTGTGACCGAAACAGTTTTGAGACTCGGAAACTGGACACTGCGGCAATGTAGAGGGGAGGGGGCGCAAGTCTCTAATGATACTGCAAATCTAGTCCGACTGTCGGCCGTTGCCCAACACGGCTCGTACAAAGAGAACTTGGTTCAGTACCCAAGGACCCACTGCGAAGCTTCTCGTTCGAGTATCGTATCCTACCTACCTCTTTTGGTAATATAAATAAATTCAAAATACACAGATTGCGCCTGGCGATGGATTGGGCCTTCTCAAGCCGACGGGACGAGTGCGTGAGAAATGCACAAGTCAAATCCTAGACCACCGATGTGTTTGGCAAAGCAGTACCTCGTCTAGGAAGGCTATCAACCCTGAGTCTAATTGACGTCGCCGTTATCCAACACGGCTCACGCGGAAGAAATTAGATCTGGAACCTAGGTACACAAAGAGTGGTAATGGAATCGTCTTCCTACAGGAGGTACAGCTCACTAGTCGCGAAGCGCCTTGTCAGAGGATAGACAAACAATGGGTTACCCATGAAATATATCAAGAGGATAGACAGACAATGGGTGACCCATGAAAACTATCAGCTCAAGTCGTCTCGTGTACTTCGCTCAACATACAGTGAACTAGTCACCACATGGTGCCAGTGTGTGGAGTGTTAGTGGTGCCTTGTATTATATCCAACACAATTTGATCAGAGTGTAATCGCAGCAGCGTTCCTTACAGTATTCTTTATGAGCAAGCAGGATGACGTATTATATACCTATTATTGTAACGGTGTATGTTTTCGTTTTTAACGTATTTTTGTGACTATTTCGCAGATGGAATTAACTAACACAAAAAGAGCGAGACGCTAGTGTAGTCACCTCTTTACATGGCCTCACTATCTCACCCTACACTTGGACATCGTGCATGTGGAAGGGGGAGGGGCCTTAAAGCATGAATGCCCACTATGCGGCCGGTTATTTAACGGAGAAGATAATCTAAAACGACACTTGACTATGAACACGTCTCGGCTCTACAAGTGTTGCACAGGTTCAAAGCACAGGGTCACAGACAGCCACATTAGTGCTAGATAATAAAGCTCTACCGACGCAATTCTCAACACCCACTACCTTACTTGGTCTCTGGAGTAGGGTCCCACTACATTGTTTCAACAACAGCAAGACTATTCTCACAAGATCTTACAGAAAATTCCACTAACGCAGACTCTTTATCATCCACCTCACACAAACGTAAACTGCCACAAACCCCGTCCCTATAAAACGTTGCTGACATGTAACTTGCGGACTTCTAGCGTTTTTATTCCAAGTCGGGTAAAGTAGAATGGTGATAGAGATATATTTAAGTGCTAGAAGTAAATACGTAGATATTAGAAATAATAAGCAATTATAAGCGTTAGAGTTAAATAATAACACCAGTGATAGAATAAAGTGTTAGATATAATATAGATTAGATAGGAGTGTTAGATAAAACAAATAGTTTAAATAGACAGAAGTGATAGGCAGTTATAATACGAAAAGTGTTAGCTAAATATACTAGAAATAATATCCTAGATTTTAAAAAGTCGAATTGATAGAAACATAGAGAAGTGATAGTATATAGTCAGAGGAGTGAATTCATAAAACCGAGAACACGTGGCCAAGAAAGGAAAACAGTTTCCTTCACAAAAGGTAGAGGTTCTAATAAATCTAAATGGCAATGTAACAAATGGGAAATCATTTGTTGAGGCCATCAAGTAGCCATCATCGAAAGCTCAACAGATCAGTGTTAAAGCCTCAATAGATACTAGCACTGAATCCCAACCAGGGAAACCAATGCCAAGAATAGGCATAACCCAGACAGGGGACCAGGAAGTTAGCCTAAAATCATTACCGGACAACCTGATCAGATCAGTGCTCCATCCGGTAATAAATAAAAAATCCATAGTGAGCATTAAAAAAAAGGACAAAAGGGTTAACCATCATACTGAACCACAATGAAGAGGCAAGGATAGCCATAAGAAGAACTGAAGAAAGCCAGACCAAAAAAAGATCGTTGGCTCACCAAACAACAATAGAAATGGAAATCATAGAGTTTACCAGCACAATTGTGGTGAAAGGAATCCCTAAACAGAAAGGGGACACAAATATACAATGGCTGCTCCAGAAGGAAAACGGGGAAATCACTATAGTATCAGCAAAAAGAATAACCAAAGGAGAAAAACAAACTTCAGTGTTCATTGTAACGATAAAGGGAGAAGCCCCAAAATACCTAATCTTCGAAAATAAGAAAAAAAAACAGAGGAGCTAATACCAGACATAATGCAATGCTCGCATTGCCAAAGATTTGGTCACTCAAGGGCAGCGTGCACAAATAAAGTAAGATGCAGATACTGCGAAGGTCCACGTGCCCTAAACCAGTGCTCCCTAGCGGAAAAAGACCAGAAATATAAAGAAAGTAATGCAAATAGGAAGTTCGCAAACTGCAGAAGAATCCACAGCGCTAGATACCAAGGGTGCCCAGAGTACCTAAAAAGAAGACAGAAGGGAGAAACAAATATAAAAAATCCAACAGGTAATACACCCCGATCATAAAGTAAAAACTATAACGGATATCCAACCAGTATCAGAAGTAAAACAAAAAGCACAATCTGAAACTACAATGAATGTAAAAGCCTTACAAGCAGTAGCACAACAAATAGAGCAAGATATAGCAAAACTGTGTGAAATCAAACAAGACACAGAAGAATTAATTTTAAAAGCCGAAGCAATATACCAAATAAATAAATAGTGGAATCCAGGAACGAACTAACCAGAACGAAGGAAAAAAACAACTTCGAAGATTGGAAAGTAGAAATCAAACAAGAGATGGAGACCTTAAATAATCTAATACATAGTATATTTGGAGACACAAGGAAAGATGGGAGCCCAACCACAAGAATAACAATAACCCAGACAAAGGGACAAGGTAATTCATCCCATATTAACAATAAATAAAATCACAGTACATAATTAAAAATAATTACAATTGTATATAACACTATTCTTAAATCAAATATCCAAAAATGGAGAACATTAAAATAATCCAACATAACTGTAGGAGCGCAGCTCTAAACCTCCCTCCTATGATGGAGAAATACAAGGAAGAAAATGTAATATATGCATTACAAGAAACTAGACTCAAACGAGCATAGGGACTGTATTTTCAAGACCACACCATTCTTAGAATGACAGAGATAGCCAGAGAGAGGGGTAGCTTTTATAATCCACAATAATTATATTGTATACGATTGGGGAACTATTAATACCTCCAATTTGGAAGGAATTGTAGTAACGATAAAAAGCAAAAATGAATGTATTAAGATACTAAATATTTACTGCCCTAAGGGACACATAACAGATGCTGATCTGGAGGAATTAACGAACAGACTCACAGATCATACCATTATAGTTGGCGACTTCAATGCGCATCAATATACATGGGGCAGCCAGAAAAATAGTTTGGCAGGTGAAATACTGGTTGAATACTGCGAAGATAAAAACCTATTCCTAAATGATGGTTCGATGACCAGATTCAACCCAATTGAGAACGGACAAGACTCTTGTCTAGACCTGACTATAGTCACGCCTCGACTGTTTTCAACTAGATGGGCGACTCTGGAGGATGCGGGATCAGATCATTTACCAATTAGAATCACTCTAAATGGTAAAATGGAAATTAACGCAGTGAACAAACGACCCACATTTAACCTGCTAAAAGCAGACTGGGAAGAGTTCAGAAACACATTGGGCTGCCTGGACAGGAAACATATATTAACAGACGCAACGGAAGTGAAATCATCAAGGTGGCAACCAAGTATATTCCAAACACAAACATGCCGCTGCATATCTCAGAAACAGGCATTACAGGTAAGAGGTTAGCAAACAAAACTAGAAATCCTGTACCTTGGTGGAATCAAAACTGTACAGGAATGGTAAAACTGAGAGATAGAGCACAAAGAAAGGTCAGAAAGGGAAAATCTGAAGAAAATTTACTGAACTACAAAATATGAGGAAACAAACTAACAAAACTATATATAAAGCCAAAGAAACTCACTGGGGATATTTTTCCAGACATTAAGCTTTAGAACTCCAACAACAGAGATATGGAGAAAGCTTAATTGCATTAGCGGCAACAATAAGCCTAGGACAAAAATGCCTGCACTTAATGACAACTCAGTCATAACTGATAAAGAAAAAGCTGACGCCCAGACAGAATACTTTTATTCAGTAAGCGCATGCAAGAACATATCAAGTCAAGAAACACACAGAAGAGAAACGCTACTGCAAAAATTGAATATAGAAAGTAAAAACATAGCCGAAGCTCAGTATATAAATGCAGAGATCATGTATGAGGAAGTAATTTCGGCATTCAGCCAAAAATCAAACTCAGCATCTGGTCCTGATATATTAAGCTATGAAATTTTAAAACATGTTCCAATGAATATAATAATTTTAATAACACAGTTATTTAATGAGGTATGGAATACTGGAAATATCCCAATTGTATGGAAGACGGCGACAATAGTACCGATATTGAAACCCGACAAGAACCCAAAGGATGTCGTCTCATACAAACCTATCTCACTGACATCACATCTAGGAAAGATATTAGAGACTATAGTCAACAAAAGAATTACCTTCCACCTCAATAAACACAATATTTACAGCCCAACCCAAGCTGGTTTCAGGAAAAATTGAAGCACCATTGACCAACTAATTAAATTTGAGCACGAAGTAAAGAAGGGATTTGAAAACAATGCTAAAACTCTGGCGATATTCTTAGATGTGGCACGTGCCTACGACGAATTTTTGAGAGAGGGAGCCCTCCATAAAATAAAAGCAACGGGAATCCAAGGAAGAGCATACAATTATATAGAAAACTTTTTTAGCGACAGAAAGTTCCAAGTAATCGTAAATAATGAAACGTCAGAACTCCATAATCAAGAAAATTGAATCCCTCCAGGCATCTGTAATATCCCCTACAATATTTACACTCTTGGTAAATGACCTAGGGGACGAATTTGTAGACATGAAAACAAGTCTGTCACAATTCACAGATGACGCAGCAATATGGTGCACGGGAAAAAATCTTAAATATTTACAATTGTCTGTCCAAAGACAGCTGAACTCAGACCCAGTGGATGGAGAGGTGGTGATTCACAATAAATGCAAGCAAGTCAGTTGCAATGGTTTTCAACAGAGGAAAAAGAAATTAAGATAATAAAGTCAACATCAACATAAATCAAGAAAACGTTATATTCTCAAAAATTACAAGATTCCTAGGAATGATGCTAGACCATAGTCTAAGATGGGACAAGCATATAACTAGCACAGTCAGAGCCATCAGTGTATATAATCACATCCCCCTCTTTGGTATTCTCACTGATTAAAGCCTGCACTTCTTTCTCCACAGCTGTGGGACACATATGGCATGTTCGCAGTGCTTGGGCCTTTACAGCTCAGTGCGCAGGTAAAACGATCAAGGAGGAAAGTGGTGCCTTTGCGGTCACTACGAGTAGTATGACCATGGAGACTATGGCGGTGACCAAGGCATTTGAGTGGCTACGCACACAGAAAGTAACACAGGTCTGCATCTTGAGTGACTCTATGAGTATGATTAAGAAGGTACAAGTGGGTCTCGTTCGCGAACAGTGGATTGAGGCCTTGAGAAATGCGAGCTTGAAAGCGGTTACATTTATTTTCGTGCCGGGACATGTGGGCGTTCGAGGCAATGAAAGAGTGGATGAACTGGCATCGTATGCGATTGTGGCAAAGGGCGATGGGACAATGGATCATTTTGAACTCCTTAAGAGATATAACACGCAAGAGTGAGACTAATGTGGATGATGATTCCTTTTCAATGGCTAGGATTAAAGATCAGGGATTGAAATGCGGTGTTGCTAGAGGTGAACATTGTGTAGGGCGCAGAAGAATGATGGTCAACCAGCATAGAACCGGTACTGTCAGCAGAAGTGTGATGGCGGATACACTCAAGGAGAGATCGGAGCAACTATGGATGTGTCCAGTTTGCAGTGATGATGATCCGACGACAAACTAACTAACTAACTAACTAGCACAGTCAATAGATGTAGAGGAGGGCTCAATATGCTCAGATACATCAGAGGTAGTGGTGGGGGGGGGGGCGGATACTAAGACTATGCTCATATTCTATAAAGCCTACTTGAGGGGCAAGTTCGAATATGCGAGCATAGTATATGAGGACTCCGCCCAGACAAACATGAAAAAGCTGGACGCTATCCAGCATAGAGCCCTGGCAACTATATCAGGAGTGTCCATAACTACATCTACAGAAGCCCTGCAGGTGGCACTGGGAATACTACCACTGTCTCTGAGGAGAAAGGAGCTCAGACTGAATTATTGCTCCAAAATTGGAACGGATACCTCCCAACCGGCCCATGAGTCATTCAATTATGACAGAATACCGGAAAATTATCACTGGAGGCATTCAGACACCCAACAGGTTGGAGAACCACAGAGGACCTGAGCAAATACCCGAACCTACGGGAATTGACATCATCCCAAAAACATTGTCCAATTATTCCCCCCTGGGAACTAATAATACCAGAAACAAACACAGCACTATCAACCCGAATAAAATCAAAACAGTGCAAGCAAGAAAGTAAAAACATAGCCGTAGAGCACATAAATATACATACTCAACATAGATTGAGGGTATTCACAAAGATCGAAAGGAGAGACAGGACCCACAGTAGCCGGAATAGCAATACCCGAATGGCAGATAACAAAAAGATATTGCATCCAGAAAATACATCTGTATACACTGCAGAATTAATAACAATCCTCAAGTCATTAGAAGTAGTAGTAGAAAACCCTCCCAAAAAAGTAATAATGCTCACTGACTCTTTATCATCAGTACATGCTTTAAAGAGCAAACATGATCACCAGAGACCAGACATTATAGAAGAGATTCTCCACACCGTCACAGCACTACACCAGATAGGTAGTCAGGTAACGATAATGTGGATGTCAGCTCACGTTGGCATAACAGGGAATGAAATAGCAGATAAGGAGGCTAAAATTGGTAGAACAAAAGGCAGAGAAATTAAAGTAGGACTAGGAAAAGGAGAAATTAAAAGTGAAATTAAGAAAATTATAAACAAGGAATGGCTAGACGCATGGAACAACAGAAATAAAGGTAGACATACACATTGTGAAGAAGACAACACTATAGCACACTACCTCCTGCACTGTGCCAAATTCCAGGAACACAGACAGGACCTCAAAGACCACTTCCAGGACTTGAGGATAGAGAACAACTTACAAAATGTACTAGGACAAAGTCTCCAAAGTAATTCAAATGTTGGTTAAGCACTTTCTATGCAGAACCAACATCATAAAATAACTGGAGCCATGTATAACCCCGATGGGATATACATGGAGACTCTAGTTAGAATGGCTTTTAAAAATAAAGAATCTACATATATGTGTAAATATAGGCCTAGATATCTAGTACTAGGGCATGAGTGATTAGGCCTACATAAATTTTATGAAGTGAATGTGCAAGAACACGAGAGAGAATATAAACTTAACCTTGGAATGTACAATAATGAAAGAAAGCGTATAAATGGGAGGGTCCAGATTTTAAAATGGTACGAGTCCAGATTTTAAGAATTATGAATTCCACAAATTAAATTATACCTACATATAGAAGCTACAGAAATTTTACAGAAATGTATTGAAAAGTAAATGTTCAATTCACAACACTATCAAATTCACCAAAATCACCATATATAGACTCACTTGTTTGCAAAGTAAAACACACACAAAGTCAGGATACCAAACCCAAAGAATACATCCTTGTGCTTGACTAGAGTTTCAGCCCACTAAAACACATATCACACTTACACATACTATACAACCCACAAAAAGACAACCCTGTACTAGTCCAGGGTTGCAAACCTCCAAACAAAAATATCACACATACAGGCTATACAACCCAAGAAATCAACCATGTGCTGGCCCAGAATTTCAAACCACCAAAACAATAATATCACACTCATACAGGCCACACACCCCATAAAGACAACCGTGTGCTACGTCAGAGTTTCAACCCACTAAAACAATAATACCACACTCACACAAGCCCCACATCCCATAAAGACAACCCGTGTGCTACGCCAGAGTTTCAACTCACTAAAACTAAAAGGTCACACACAAACAAGATATACCCCATCAAGATACCCTGGTGCTAGTCCAGAGTTTCAACCCACTAAAACAAAATATCACACACATACATGCCTAACAAAAAGACACAGTGTGATAATCCAGAGTTTCAGCCCACTAAAACAACAAGGCCACACACAGACAAGCTTCACCACATTCTCATAAATTAGTACACACATCAAGCTACATCCCCCATTAAGACAAACTTGTGCTGATCCAGAGTTTCAACCTCTAAAAACAACAATATCACACACAAACACGCTCTATACCCCAGGAAGACATCCTTGTACTTGACCAGAGTTTCACACCAACTAAAGCAAAATACCACATACAGAACTACAGACCCAACCCAATAGAACAACAACCCACAAAACAAAATAAGCACATACATCAGCACACAAAACAAATACGAAAGCTAACATCCCAACTAATACAATATTAAATTGACCACTATCATATATGAATTGCAGGAGTAAGATTCTAACAACAATTGAATAAGTGAAGATAGAATGCCTTGTGAAAGAAAGAACAATTCGGTGAATCATTGGATATACTATAACCAGTAATGAATATTAAATGAAACTTTTTGGAAATATTTTAGCAAATGATATATAACAATGCATAAATATATGACTATTAGTGATATTTTAAGAAGTTGGAAATCTGAGATGAATTATTGGAATTACTATGACTAGCAATATACAATTATTTGAATATGTGATATTGAATGACATGTATAGAAAGAGTTCAAACCAAAAGTTATAAGAATAAAAATAGGAGAACCATTGAGAGAAATCGATATAAAGATTTGAAT